>JAVHNF010005900.1:0-19466 GCA_034783455.1 Micropsitta finschii | reverse complement strand
GGGGGGTTGGACTAGATGATCTTTTGAGGTCCCTTCCAACCCTTGGGATTCTGTGATTCTGTGATTCTGTGAAAACAAAGATTATTTTGTTACGTCAAACTATTTAGATAACTCACAACAGAAGAGATATTGCCAACAAGAGACTAAGCAAAAAAAGTCTTCAAAGGAAATACACACAATATTTACAATATTTATAAAAATCGTAGAATAACAGGGCTGGAAAAGACCTTAAGATCATCTGGTTCTAACCCCCCTATCATGGTCAGGGACACCACACACTAGACTCCCAACACTCCATTCAACCTGGCCTTGAACATTGTCAGGGATGAAGCATTCACAACTTCTTTGGGCAACCTGTTCCAGTGCCTCACCACCCTCACAGTAAAGAACTCCTTCCTTATATCTAACCTAAACTTACAACACAGGAATAAAACCATAATCTCACAGAAAACAGAAAAAGTTGGAGTTAGACACCCAGGTCACCTTTATCATAGACAGAATACAGTATTTACCATAATTATAAAATTCATAAAAGAAAACACAAGACTATTGCATGAAGCACTTGCACTAAGTACGATGACTACATATGACAACAAAGCACTACCGGCTTCCTTCAGACCTATACAGGTCATCACAAGGCATAAAACAGCAGAAAAGAGAGGATGCCTCCAGGATCCTGTTTACACAGTCCTGCTCAGGAGCCTGGAATCACAAGGAGGTTTGCGACACCCTTCCTGGACCCATGAGTGACAGGCAGGGATTTGTGGATATGGAAGCAGCGGGAAATCAGAACCATGCAGTCCTGTAAATACAGCACTACCAGTGCTAGCAGCAGGCCTTAAGCTCTGTATCGAACTGAGGCTTGTCAGGCTTGCTCTGTTACCATAAATTACCATGAGGTTACAGCTCTGTTCTTTGACAGAGCAAGCAACTCTTCTTGACCTGCCTTTTACTCAGCTTAGCTGTGACAGCAGCTTCTCTACTTGACTAGATGTCTATGGCTAATTTGTTTTACTTTTGTTTACCTTGGTGTGGTATAACCTCCAGTTACCTTCCACAGAAAGTGGTATTTACAATGATGTTGAGAAATGTGGCCTAGTATCACAACAGAGGCCCAGAGAAGTGAAGAGACAGGATGCAGTGCAGAGGAGTACAAGCGTGGGGTAAGAAATAGGCACAAACTTGCTTGGACAAGCAAAGGATAGAAGTCACTCCAAAGGAAAAGACAGAAACCAAAGAGTAAATGTTACAATTTTAGTTGCATTTGGCAACATTTTCCCACTAAGTACTGTGTTCAGCTGCAGTATTCTTGACTTTTCTGTAAGAACAGAGTCTAGACTAATGACTCTTGAGCCAGAAAAGTTAAGATTTCAATTATACCAACTTCAAATCCTTGGCTTCTATTTTTATAGACACAGACAAACATACAACTTAAGAAAAAAAGAAGCTTCCTCTTTGCCCATAAACAAAAATGTAACAACATGGATGGAGTCCTTCATTCCTTCTCCCATTTTGTATTTAGTCATGTTAGTCTTTAAAACATTACAGGAAAATTACCATATAATAGCAATATCTTAAACAGTCCTAGGAAAAGCAACTGAGTGGGCAGCCTGAACTTTTAACACATTCTTTCTGCAGAGAATTCTTCATGCCAGGGTGACCCAGAAAATGATGTTTTGTATCAAAGGGTCTTTCATACATACATGTATTAATACCTAAACACAGAAAAACAGTGAGCTAAGCAGCCACTGTCTGCACTTTCTGTTTGAAGAAAGGAGCTGCAGACATTACAGAAGACACTCGATTTCTTTAAGGAACCCTAAGAACAGGAAGGAAATATGGGCAAGTTGATAAGTATCCACACTCTAAAGAGTAGGAAGGGTAGGGGGTAGGAATTTTGTTTGATTTTCTGAACAAGGGCCCAGACAGAGGAACATTAGCTGAGAGCAAAAACTGGGTCAGCAAACTATTTGCCCTAGTTTTCAAACACTCTTACCCTAGCCCAACTGCATCTGTAAGGGGTGCTAATACAAGTTTTTACTATTCAGATAAATTATTTTGTAAAAAAGAAAAAACAGCTATGCTGATACAACACCTACTGTCAATGGAGTTAGCAAATAAGGGATCTCATTCTAGTGGAAGTCTGTTCTCTGTAAGAAAAAAATGCTAGTGCAATTTTGATGCACAGACTAACTACGATGTCCATCACTGTGACTTGAGATGTAACATCTCCTCAGATTCATCTCATATGCACAGACTGACAGCTATCATTAGTACTTAAAAAGCACAAGCCAAACTTCTTGGTTGAGAGTGAGTGCTACACGTAGGAGCCTAATCTGTATGCCAAAGATGTACTTGGAAACCTAGCTGAGAACTCTATACAAGGGTCAGATGTAAACAGAGCATAAGCAGTGGCTTATCCATTTCTAATATCCCCAGGTATACTATTATGAAAGCTTCTTCCAGTACTGGCAGCACAGTTGTGACATGCATGAAAGAAGTAGATACTGACACTTTTGTAAGTCCTAACAAGTTAATAATCAGTGTAGAAAATTTATGTTAGAGAGAAATGGAGAGAAGTAAAGTCCTGAAGGACAACTGACCTGTCCAGATAACCAGGCAAGCCCTGACCTAGGTAGGCAAGCAAACAGTTGTAGATAAAGAAACAAGAGTACAAAGTGACACATGCCTTGCATTTATGAAATACAAAATCTGGCATCTATTTTTACCATGTTAGTAGTACCAGCTAGCTAACAGTTGACAAATTTTACATCACATTATACATTTTTTGCTAAATTGAGAAATCATTTGCTTTGCAATAGCACAAACAGGTTTTATTTATAACCAGAGCTGACCACTCAAAATTGCAATAAGATTTCAACAGAGCACAAGGTTTCCCAATCTTTGTGTCTGCAGCACCATGCAAAACAACGGGAAAAAGTGAAAATACCTTGGTTGACAGGCAGTGCTCGGTAAGGCCACAGAATCAGCAGACAGCAACACAAAATACAAACACAAAAATAAGTTGTAACACAGGAAACTGGTAAAGCTTGGAACTCCTTGCCATAGGATGAGGATTCACAGGGAAACTGGACAAATGCACACGATAAATCCAATAAGGGGTCTTAAGCACACAAAGCCACCTCTAGCTCTATAAGCTCCTAAATACCAGCACATGTCTGTCATATATTGCTTGCATGCTTATGCTTAGAAGTTATCTTCTTCCTTAGGGGATAGGCATCCTTACCAAAATCTCAGTCTTCTCTGAGGAAGGACACCAAGAGGCCTAATGAATGAAAACAAAACAGGAAAGAAGTCAAATGCCTATGAGACAAAATTAAAAACCCCACAGAAGAAAGGATGAGGGCTAAAATATAAAATTTCCCAGAGACACCAGGCAAAGCACCCTAACAATCCCAATAACTCTCCAAAGGCATTCAAGAAGCCAGCAGACACTACCCAGAGATGCTCTGGACAGCAACCCACATAAAAGGACAAAGGAACAGAAAAACTCTACAGCTTCCAGAATCATATTTGCTAAGTTTCTTCCTTCTCCCCTGAACAGCCAGCATGGCTAGGACCGGTGGGTGGTCCTGCAACTTGGCCAGGCTTCAGGCTCAAAGGGTATAAATAGAAAGGTTAGGGACAAAGCACAGTCAAAGCTTCAGTAAGATGTGCTGCAACATGGCACATTTGGCAGATACACGTCAGGATCTCTATCATGTGGCAAGTCATACATCAAGTGAACTGCAACACAAACCCATAGCACAACTCTCACGCTACCCATCAACTTATCCCCAGTGAAACACAAAACCTGCTGAGCACTAGCTAGCTCAGAGCTTCCTGGTCCCTCTGCTTCAGGCAGGAGGTCTTGTCACTTTGTGCATGGGTGAAAAACAAAAAGCAAGAAAACTAAGCAAGTGGAGCACAACAACATAAAAATGTTTCACAGCTTGGAGGCATTCTGGGTGGATATTATTCAGCATACTTGGATTGCATGCAAGAGGGTGGTCAGAGAGTCTCACGGGGCAGAAGCTTAAGCAGCAGCTCCACAACAAACACAGGATCCTGAGCCAAAGAGACTTCTAGTTTGATCCAGCCTGGTTTCTGTTACAGCTATTCTGGAATTTCAAATTTCAGTGTAATGACTCGCCCTTTTCCAGAGACTCAAGGAAATCAAAACACTCACTGTGTTCCAGTTTTGGTTCTTAAATACAGATCAGGTAAGTTCTGTTAACCACTACGATTTTGCTTTGTTCCACAAATAAACTGGAACACAGAAATTTGATGGCATTGATTTCCATGGCCAAAGTCAGAACACTAAGAGAAAAGGCTTAAGAAAAAAAGAAAGAGCACACTACCCCTCCAAAACAAACACAACAAACCTACCAGACACACTGCCACAGTTTCCCTCCTCAAGGGGAAAAGAGTAATTCAAGTCCTGCCTCTGACTAGTTTATCCCTACATGCAGGTACGTATCACTCGCCTGAGCTATCAATTCTAATCTGGAAGCCAAGCTTGTTACATTGTCACCTCATTTCAGAAGCATACAAGTTTCTTGTTAGCCTCAGTCCTGAGAAACACAATTTAAACCAAACAGATCTGGCATGTTCCCTGTGGAATAACACACAGCACTTACCTTCACCACTAAAATACACTTCCCCAGAACAGCCAGTATTGCTAGTCTCCAATTCGTTACTGCTCTCTGACAAACAGCTGTGCCACCTATGAGGATGCACAGATCTCCCACATCAAGCTTGTCACTGACGTTTGATATTTGTATTCAAGCACAGGAAGGTTGAAGTCCAACATTTATCCAGGTTAGTTTAAAATTAGGTAATAAATTTATGCAGATAGGGGTGGGGGATCAGGAATCCTTGGAGTGCTATACAGCAGCTAATAAACATCTAAAGTGGATGACAAAATGCATGCATTCCATTTAAATTAGAATCCTTTGATTTTTTTAGGCTCACTCACCAAGATAACTTCAATCTAACTAGAACTCCACATAGTTACAGCTAAGTTGTATAAAGATGCATCAGCACAAAACCATGGAAAGCAGGGAAATTTTTAACCATCTCAGCTACATAATTCTCCATAAAATATTCAATGTAACTCCAGGTACCATATTTTATTCAAACTCTCTGCCAAACAAATCTCTGCATCTGTACTTCCTAAAACTGATTTATTACTGCCAAATACATTAATCCACATGTTAATCCTCCTCAGGTCACTTAAAGTTAGTCAGAAAGGACTTTTGTCAAACCATATACAACGTTGCTTTTGGTTCTCCTGGGAGTTTGAAATCAGAGCCTGGGAGAGATCCTCTACAACATAAATATTACAGCATGAAAACAGCAAGGAAAGCAGAAGCCTTTTCCTGTAATCCATTTCCATTTTCTCTGCTTCACTTCATGGCATGTTGTTAAAGCCTGAAAGTTTCACTAAATGAAGGTAGTCTATCTTGGTATCTTGTGTCACTGGAGTTGTAAAGCATACAGCAGTCACATGCCAGCTTCAAACTGACATTCATTGCACTCCTGCAGAGGGGGGAAGGTTGGCAAGTTATACAACCTACTTCACCCATACTACAAGTAGTACACAAGACTGAAAAGCAGGCTCAAACATTACAAGTATTACATTATATACAATAAGTGCTGGTAATATTTCTATACAAAGTCTTATACCAAACAGTTTAAAACCTTCCAATTGTATGGCTTTCTTATTCAGTATTTTCAACAGAAAGCAGAATTGGTTTTCACAGACCACATGCCTCCTAATATAACTAATTCTTCAGACAACTTACCAAATGACCCAAGATTTTCAGCACAACTGAATGAGAAGTTCAAAGATGAGTAAGGACAGCTGGACAATCACTGAAGAGAAGCAGGTTTGGCATACACATCTTGCAAGTTTGTTAGCAACTGGATCACCTTGAGCACAATATGCTGATACAGGTCTATTACCTGTCACATCCCCTGAAGCAGCAGTCTCCAGTGCAAGCAGCAGTAATGCATACACGTTCTACACCTTTCCTTTTTATGTCTGCCTAGTGATTAATTTTAAGTGCCAGTAATTCTCATATACTCCATCATTAGCATGACTAAATGTCACTCTACAATAGGAATTATGCAGCTATGCTTTGGTTAACCCCAAATACCACCATTGTTACCTGTGACTTTGAATGCTGTAACAAACAATATGCTTTAAGACTGTTCACTGATTACAAAGACATTACTTAGAATACCACCCAATTCAGGAGTCCCTTTGGCTTGAAATGAGAAAGTGTTTAAATATTCTGCTCCCTCAGAACAGGATGTCCAGGAAGTGAGCACTGAGTTTTAAGGGAGTTGTAAACTCCAAAGCCTCTCAAAAGGTAGTAAGATTTCAGGTGGTACTACAAGAATTATTGTATACATTATACTTACTGCTAAAAAGACAGGAATGTGGAACAATAACTTTTAAAGGATGACCTTAGACTGCACAAAACATTCACGCAAGTCTTGCAGGCAGATAAGCCCTCAGGCACTAACATAAATAATGAACTATTGAAACAGAGCCAAAACATGAGTTTTCAAAGGAAAACAGTCATGGGATCTGTGATCATGCTTTGTTTTTCACAATGACTTTATTGTGATGTGTACCAAGAGGGTATTTGAACTCGTTCACTGCTACAGAAAGAGTCGGCTGGAAAGGGCTTATATGGAAAAATTAAAAACTAATGTCTTTCTGAGAAGATCTAGTACCACTTTTCCAATAGCATTTTAAGGCTCTGCTGCTCAAAACCCAAAGCGGACCTAGGTTACTCGCAGTCATAGAGAGCTGAAGTGCTATGTCACAGAATGGTTTCAGTTTGAAGAGATGTTAAAAACCTTAGTTCCAAACCCCTGTCATGGGCAGGGACACCTTCTACTAGACCAGGTTGCTCAAAGCCCTGTCCAACCTAGCCTTGAACACTGCCAGGGATGGGGCAGCCACAGCATCTCTGGGCAACCTGTGCCAGTGCTTCACCACCCTCATGGTTGTTATTTTGTATTTAACTGACTGAGTTGTGAAGCTGGTAGGTTCTGGCTAATGTCTGGATGAGGAGTAGGAGAAACTGATGTAGTCTTCAAAAAGCGTATTATGAGCCCAGGTAGGTTGGAGAGAAGTTTGTGTGTTTGAAGAACATGAGTTTTATAGTTGCTGTGTGAGAGCTCAAAGGTGGTAGGTAGTCCATTAAGCTATTGTACTTAAGCTAAATGCCTCTACTTCAAAGCTTCACTTAAATAAGATGAATAGTGCCTTCTTACAGCTCATGTCTTGCTTAGGAACTTGTGAAAAATAGACTTTTTTTTTTTCTTATTTATTTTCCTCTTCAGGAACTCTTCATGTGACACCAGTTAAGTATTTTGGTGGTGGTGACTCATTTGATAAAGAGGTAAATGTCCAGATGGTAAAATCACTTGGCAGTAACTTCAAGTAAAAGGAATTTATTTGAATAGATATCTCTTTGACAGCTCAGTAGTTTGATAAAATTATAATTTAAAAATAGACAATTAAGGAAATTGAGTGAGTTTATTACAGAATTAACCAGCTCAAATAATGAACTAAAAATAGGCTTAAATAGTGATAATAGTCAATTTCTGGAAGATTATTGTTTCCTTAATTTTCTCATTTCAGAATTTCTGTCTTACCAGAATTAAAATATTCTCTATCAGACTTTACCTGCAGATACACATTTGTACTGTGTACTGTGCAGATATTGGTTTTAAAGTGCTGGAGCAAAAATGAGAAAGTTCTGGTTCTGTTCTGAACTTCCCTCTATTGGAGGCAAAGAGTATTTGGGAAGAATCACTCAGGTTTTCTTTTTTGGTTAGTTTTTTTTTTGGGGGTCGGACATCATTCTTCAGCCACTGTTCAGAGATGGGACATGGAGTACATGAAGCTGTTCTCATATTCCTAGTATGTGACATGAAACAAAAGATTTTCATTGCTGCTATGTACTCCTGGCTTATATGCTTCTCTTCCCTCGTTTCCTGTTGAATATTTTCATAGATAGTACATATACTATCAAAGCAAATGCTGCTTTTGCAAAGTATTTCACACTGGGGGTTTTCATACTTGTTTGAGCCTCAGGGAATGTTTTCAATATCCATAACAGCAAAATTATTCCTTCCTAGTAATTACAGGGCTTTGTGATTTCTGAAGAAGAGGAGAAGATTTATTCTTCTAAAATCTTCTTCTTTTAAATCATTGGAATATGACAAGAAGAGGACCTCTGGAGTCATAAACATTGCTTGAAAATAATTTTAATATATGTATCAAATTTGGAAAAAAAAAAAACAACAAAAACACAAGGAGGGACACTCAGTACTCCTGCTGGAAATCTGTTCTAAAATTTCATTTCTCTCTTGATTAAAGAACCTGTTTTAATATCCGTCTTCTTTCCAATTTATAGAGTTTCTTAGTGATTATATCTTGCATGCCTAACCCTTCTTCAGAAAGACAGCCAACCTTGCATTAAAGACTTGTTGTAAAGGATTTGTTAATTCCCCAGGCATCTATCTGAATTGCACTTACTGCTACCATCAATTTGCATTGTTTCTTTTTCATTAGGTTTTTAAGGTTTTAATGTTACTGACTACTACTTCCAGCTACTGAAGGGTTTTTTTTATGAATTGTTGTACTGAAAAGGCTCTGTAATATTGAATGTTTTGTACATTGTTAGACCATGAGCAAATTGACTGTGTTCCTGCTTTTCTTAAGTCTTTCTTGAAGATTGTAGACGGCTGGGAATCCTTGGAGGAGGTGCCCTGAGAAGGGCCTCTCTCCTTCACTTCTTAAGCAAAGAAGAAACATTAACTTCAGAATCCCTGGCAGTGTTCAAGGCCAGGTTGGACAGGGTTTGAAACAACTTGGTCTACTGAAAGGTGCCCCTGCCTGTGCAAGAGGTTGGAACTGGATGAGGTTTAAGGTCCTTTCCAACCCAAACGATTCCATCATCCTATAACACAACCTGGCTGAGGAGGCATAGGGTTCATCTGAACCTGTTACTGCTGCACAGGAGAGTCACAAATTAGGATGAATAAGGCTGCTGCACGTCATCCTAAAGCTTAGAAGATATTTTAGAGGGATTTGCAATTCTGGTGTTCTAAGCAAACAAAAAAAACCTCAAAATAATAGTAAAAAAAAAACCCCAAACAACACTTCGCTTGGTTTATTTTGTGGATTTAGTGTTTAGGGAGGCTGGTGTAGACTAATGAAGTAAATGGCAAACTGCTGTCTTTTAAGGAATACTTCTAGTTTATTTTCCTCTTTCTATTTTGTAAGCATATTTGCATATACTAATAAGGAGCCTTGAGCCTCAAGGGCATAACTGCAATCTAAGAATGTATTTCCCCAAATTTGAGAATGTGCACTTTGAAATTGTTTTTATATGAGGTCCTGGTCTTTTTTACAGTGTGATATTATGAAATCCTTTCCTCACCTGGAACATTAACGAAATGAATGAGTCTTGCTTTAGTGCTGCTGTAATTTTTGATGTTGTTGATTTCCTTTAATTTTACTTTATTTTATTTGAAGGAAACAGAAATTATGTGTTTGCAATAGCCTTCTGCTTGTCCATATGTGTGATAGGAGTAATATTACTTCTATTACACATGTGGTGGGTTGACCCTAACCTGATGTGCAGTCCCACCAAAGGAGCTCTATCACTGCCCTCCTCAAGTGGACAAGTGAGAGAAAATACAATGAAAGGCTCATGGGTCAAAATAAGGGCAGGGAGAGATCACTCACCAGTTACTGTCATGGGCAAAACAGACTCAACCCAAGGAAATCCATGTATTTTATTACCAACCAAATCAGTTTAGGATAATAAGAACTAAAACCAAATCTTAAAACAGCTTCATCCCACTCCTTTCTTCTTTCTGGGCTCAGCTTCACTTCCAGTTCCTTCCACCTCCTCCTTTCCCTGCCAGTGCAGAGGGACAGGGAACTGGGGTTATAGTCAGTTCATTTCATGTTGTCTCTACTGCTCCTTCCTCCTTATGGGAGTATGCCTCACAGTCTTCCTCTCTCCAGCATGCATCCCTTCCGTGGGGTGCATCCATCAGGAGCAGGCTGCTCCAACATGAGTATCTTCCACAGGGAGCATCCTTCAGAGGAAGACTGCTGCAGCGTGGGTCCCTCACAGTGTCACCAGTCCTGCCAACAAACCTGCTTCAGCATGGGCTCCTGTCTCTATGGGGTCATGGGTCCTACTGGGAGTCTGCTCCAGTGTGGGCTTCCCAGAGGGTTACAGCCTCCTTCAAGGCACATCTACCTGCTCTGGTGTGGGATCCTCCATGGGCTGCAGGTGGATATCTGCTCCACCATTAACCCCCATGGGCTGCAGGGGACTGTGTGCCTCACCATGGGCTTCACCACAGACTGTGAGTATTGTTTCCCAGTCTGGAGTACCTCCTCCCCTCCTTCTGCAGTGACCTTGGTGTCTGCAGGGCTGTTTCTTTCACGTTTTCTAACTCCTCTCTCAAGCTGCTGTTGTGCAGGAGCTTTTCCCCTTTCTTAATTGTCTGTTAGCCCAGAGGAGCTATCACTGTAGCTGATGGGTGCAGTCTTGGCCAGCAGTGGGTCTGTCTTGGTGCCATCTGGCATTGGCTCTGTCAGACATGGGGGAAGCTTCTATCAGCTTCTCACCTGTAATCCCTCTGCTACCAAAACCTTGCCACACAAACCTAATACTGGTAAGGACTGTGGCTGTAGAAAGGGGAGCGCTTGAAGGACACAAACCCAGCTATCCTCTTAACTGGTGGTGTGGTGTTCCTGTGTCTGGCTCTGCCCTGCAGAATTTTGGTCACTTTGAGCTTAACCTTTGAAGTGACTGACCTAATGTGGCCTTTGGATGGGGGAAGAGAAACACGTGGGATTTTTGTTTCATTTTGGTTTCCCTTCTTCTGCCTACAGACTTCTTTGTCAATCTGGTTGGACATGCAGAAAGAAGTGAATGTGTTTTGTGGGTTGTTGGGAAGGAATGTGAGGTTAGTGAAAATATATGTTAACGTAAGAGGCCTGATCCGTGGAACAGCAAATGGAGATGCTGTGAAGAGTGCATGTAGGAGTAAATGTCCTTGAAAGCTTCCTGCTTACTTTGGGCAAGAATGGCTGAAGCCCTGTAGTGGTAATTCTGCAGAGAAAATTTTTTGTTTGCAATACACATGTATTAAAAAGTGGGATTTGTGGATGGTTTGTGTGGATTGTTGTATGCATGTGATGGCTAGCCCTTTTCTTCAGTCATTCATAGCAGAAAATTTGGTGGAAATGGTTTTACTGCAGTGCTGGTCCCAGGAAGAAGGGTTTTGGGGAAGCATGTTCAAAGCCAGAATCACTACTCTTATTTGGCCATCCCACTGCAGGACAGCTTGAAGAACTCTCTGTAGTGCTGCGAAATTGGAGTTCCATTCCTTCTCTCAGCCCTTTCACTAATGTGGTATGAATGCACTGAATGTCTGTGGGACAACAGATGCCTTCCTGCTGTAATCCTTTAAAGTTACCTCACTTTGTCTTTTTTATGACCAATTTGATTTCAAGGAAGCAGAAATTTAACAAAAGCTTACTGAACAGAATTAAACTCTTCATGTGTTTAATGAAGCGTAGTTTACTATAGCTGCCTTCCTTAGCCAGTTTGTTTTGTCTATCTTTTGGAGTGCTATCCTGTAAAGAAATCTAACACTTTGCAGTTTCCTGTTACTCATTTCATTTAACTTTGGCTATAAATTACCTTTGGCTCTATTACAAAGCTTTCAGAAGATAATCAGAAGAAAACAAGAGTCAAGAAGAAATAATACCGATTTGTTTTTATTCTATAAATCTGCTTTACTGCCAGCTAGCTGGGCATAGCATAGGAAAAAAGGGGAGTCCAAAGAAGGATACTATTTCTGGTTGGCAGCACATGGGAGTTAATTTAGTACGGTCAATCTAGAGGACTTCCCCAGCCACCATTGCCACATAATTTGCTGAGTTAGCAAAGAGAATCTTCTGTTACTTTACACTTTTATTGCTGTTTCCATTTTATTTCAGTCCCATTTTCTGTATTTTCAGTGATAAATTGCATGATTACTGATTCATTGATTATTCCTAACATTGCCTAGAGAGTCATTAAGTTTATGGCACTGTACAATTACTTGGCAATTTATCATTGTTATCTAAGGACCCATTCTGGTAGAAATTAACCTGTGAGAGTAGTGTTGCAACACTTGCTGGCAGTAAATGTTTGCGCTGGTAGGTGTTAAATTAGATATAAGGGATTGGAGGAAATAAGATAAATTGGATGAGATGGAGAATTTGAATTCAAGTAACTAATTGAGCCATTAAGTTTTTTAGATGTTTCACCTAGAATCGACTGGATTTGCACAGCCACTTTGGTCACAGCTCTAGGCTGTATGAAATAAGAAGTTAATATTGCCACTAGTTTCACTTT
Source organism: Micropsitta finschii (assembly GCA_034783455.1). NCBI lineage: Eukaryota > Metazoa > Chordata > Aves > Psittaciformes > Psittacidae > Micropsitta > Micropsitta finschii. The sequence goes on along the minus strand of JAVHNF010005900.1, from coordinate 7,008 downwards.
TCAATTTGTCATGGTTTAAGCCCAGCAGTTTTTTCTCAACCAAAAATTGAGCATAAAAAGATGACAGCTTATGCAAACTGAGATTTTTTTGTTTTTATGCTTTACTCCCATTTCAGCTCAAGAAGCTGCATGCTTAATATCAGACAACAAAGATAAATAGAGCTACTGTGTCTCCTTTTATATGCTTTTGAGTGCAGCTAAATGTTCTTTCTGTAGTTGGGCCCAGTTTAATGTAAAAGGCATACAGAGAATGAGCAGAAAAATACAGTAACTTTAAAATAAAGAAAAAAGCATATTTAGATCACATCACATTAAAACAAAAAGAGAGAAAAACCAAACCCAAAACACTAATATGTGTTCTTTTGGGTGGAGTTGGAGTGGTGGCAGGAAAGGCCAAGCTAGGTGTATTCGTTTCTTCTGCAGTCTTACTGAATACCCATTTATACAACCAGCATTTAGGGAATGTTTTAGTATTGTTATGTAGGTAGAAGTCTTTGGGCCTGTGGAACTGTGACAGCTGTTGATTTCAAGAATACATTTCTTTATCAGTTTCTTTACTTTTTACGACTATTTTACCAAATATCTAGTAGGACATCCATGCATGTTGCTGCATGAGGTAGCATCATCATAAATGGGAATGACTGTGTTGCCCTTGCCATTTTGAAAGTTGTCTTTATGTGACACATGTTTTTATATCTTCTTCTGTGCTTGGTCCTATTGTAAATCCTGTTCTTGCAGAATTACAGACACCAGTATTTAAGCGAAATGCTATCCGTATAGAAAATATCATTCCTTTGTCACTCAAATAGCATAAGCAACACCTGCTTTTCTTATCAGAGGGATAGGTATATTTACTAATATATATATATTTAGCAAAATATATATATATATATCTTTAGCAAAAGCAACTTCCATATCTTATGTTTATTTCCAAAAGCTGACTCAAATTTGTTGTTGTGTAGAATTACAAAATAGAGAAGGAGAGAGTTTGGTTCCAATTTTTAAAAGAAGGTGACCCTATTTCTTTTTTTTTTTTTGCCACTTTTTTTTATTTCTGTGAAAAAATTTTGGGAAAACTGGAATTGAGGTTTTTTGGGTGTTCTTTTTTTTTTTTTTTTTTTTTTTTTCTTTTTTTTTAAGTACAGATCTGTTAAAGACTTGAAATTCTTTTCATGAACACAGTAATTTTAACAGATTGTCTTCAGTATGGGCAAAAGCTGTGAGATTATGTAGTTGGGGTTGTATTTACATGTAGGTAATATTACTGCATACATCAGAAATGCTTTGCTTTAAGTTCTGCTCAGTCTGTCTGTCTAGTGAGAAGCTGGAACACTCCACATTCCTGAAAAGAAACTGCATTTGGTGGTTGCTAGTACATACCATTAATATGCAGACATAGATTTTCTAGATATATTCAGCAGTTACAACTTTTTATTGCTTATAAGGATAAAAGAATCAGTAACCATGGTACACAGTCTTTTTGGTATCTTTAGTTTTGGGATTCACTACTTGAATTCTCTGTATGTGGGTTTTAGATTTGTCTGTTAAAATATGTCTTGTTCCTTTTACAGTGAAGTTATCCTTATGTTTAGAAAAACACATAAGTTATCATTATCAAGTTTTACTTTTCATTATATTTTGTTTTTTGTTTCATTATATTATGTTTTGTGTGAAGAAATTATATCAGTTGAAGTTGAAACCATTTTAAACTTTACAGGATTAATGTCAAAGGTAATCTCTCTCTGTATTAATCTTAAACAGATTTTTCTCTGCACATACACAGAAATAACATTTCTGAATTCTAGTTTTTTGTGTGTGTTCTGGATTACTTTCAGTACTCCAGGTAGTTATCATTAAAGAGTACACAAGAAAAGCACGCAACAGAAGATCTGGTCTTACATACCATTACTTAATTAACCCCCAAACATTGCTGATCTTTGTCCCTGTGCCTGGAGCATTTTGTTAGTTAGGAGCCAGCCTGCATCTGCATGGAGGTAATGCCAAGATGTTCTGCAGAGTGCAGATCAAGGGCAGACTTTAAGTGCAACCATGCTTGGGGCTCTTTGTTTAGAGTATCTGGAGTTTAAAGAAGTCACTGTGTTTTATTAATGAGTACGACAAGTCCATTTGTAGTCTTTGGACCTGCAATATGACTGCTTCCCAGCTTCACTGAATCGTAATGAAGCTGTTGTATGCCACTCATCCTGGATTCATACAGTAATTTAGTCTGGAGGGGAACTCTGGAGGTCACCTCTTCCAGACTCTCCTCCTTGCAGTAAGGCCAAGTGTTAAACCGGTGAGGCTGCTAAGTGTCTTACCCAGCTGGATTCTGAGTCTCCAAGAATGGAGATTCACAGCCTGCCTGGGAGCCTGTCCTGTTAAGTCGTGTCCAAGTCAGGCCATCTCCTCTATAACCCTTTGTATGTGGTGGAAGAGTGCTCTGAGATGCTTACTTAGCCTTCTTTTCTCCAGATTAAACAAACCCATGTTCTTCAGTCTCTCCTCCTGCATCATTTGCTGCAAACACTTCGAGTGGCCATCCACTGAACCTCCTCCAGTTTGTCATCTCTCACGCTGAGCACCGGTCTCTTGATGAAGCCTCAGAAGTGGAGTTCCATCACCTGGTGGCTTGTGCAGCTGGCTGTGTGCTTAGCCCTTGTTGCCGCAAGGGTGCACTGCTGTCTTGTACATTTTGCTGCCCACCAGGACCCCCCCAGGACCTTCCCCCACAGAGCTGCCATCTATCAGCGACTACCCCTGTTCAAAGGAGGATCCTGCTTTTCCCAGGGCTGACCCTCTGCAGGCTTCTGGGAGGTCACTCTGGCAGCTAGCAGAGGTCCCACTGGGGAGCAGCTTTGCTCTCTATCCTGTACACACTGTCCCCCTTTTTCTTTCCACTTTCAGCTATCTTGACTCTGTGCTGCTTCCTTTTGCCTAGGTGATTGGTGAAAGTATCAGCCCCAGTACGAACTATTTCAAACCGTTGACCACCTTTTGAGTCTGGTGTTCCAGCCAGGTTTTACCCACTTTGTAGTCCACCTGATGAGTTCATATCTCCTCAGCTTGGCTGTGAGGAGAAGTGATGTGAGTATTTGTTGTTGGGGAGTGTTGGAAAGCCTTGCTAAAGTCAAGGCAGAAGAAATGGGCTACTGTCCGCTCATCCACAGAGGCAGAGAAGGTGGGTTGTTCAAGAGCAAATAAGTGGTGGCTTCTGTATGTCACCTCCTTGCTCTTGCGCCTGTTAGGACTTGCCTGGGAATTGAACTGAGACTGACTGCCATGTTCCTGGATCCTCCTTCTTGCCTGTTTTTTTCAGCATAACAGTCTTTAAGCTCTGTTTCTGATCACAGCTGAAGTTGACCTGATAGTGTCAAAGAGCCTCTGTAGTGATACCAATGCTTTGTTCCTGAGTGTGCCTTGGAGCTTGTTACAAAGGCAGTAGTATCAGTTGCCATTGTGAACTCTTCTCTCAGCTTCTCATGTTTGTTTGTTTTTTTCCAGAGATGACTGTTCTAATTAACTTCTTTGTGGTTTCACTTTCTGCTACATTCTAAAATCACTAATACATCAGCAAGAGTATTCCCAGCACTGTTTCTTGAAGGACTACATTGATTGTCTCTTAATTAAAAAACAACAAAAAGAAAACCAACAAAAAACCTCCAGACAAAAACACCCACAAAACACATACCTGTCCTTAATTTTCTGTAGTTTACCAGTTATTAACCTTTGGGGAAACTGCTCCTGACCTAAGGCACTCTTATAAATGTCTTCTAAAAATAATAAAAATAAAGGTTTCTACATAAATTCTATTAAAACAAAAATTTCCATTAAAAACACTTCAGTCATTTATGTGCATACTTTTTGTGTGGATATAAATTTACTTGTATGATTTCATTGACCTTTGTGGTACTAACGTCAGTCTTTAACATTAAGCACATGAATAAGTGTTTTCAAAATTGAGGTTGTAAATAATAAGCTGTTTCACAGGGAGAAATGTGTCTCATTGATGTGGTTTTTTGTTTGTTTGTTTTGAGGGATTTTGTAAATTTACAGTTCACATAAGTAACCTGTTAAAGTTGCCATTAACATACCAAGGCATTGCAGCACTGTTTTCTTATTTCAGAATGATCAAAATTAAAGGCACAGAATAATCTTCAAAGAACAAAAACCTGTGCTGCCTTTTGCTCATGCTGACTTTAGAGAAATAAGACCTACAAATGAGGATCCCTTACTAAAGTACCAGACTTCCCCAGCTGCTGCATTGACTAAATGTTAATTCATTTCAGTACCTTTGAAAGACATAGGTAACTTACATAAATAAGTGAAATATTTCCAGTAATGTTGGATATAACTGTTCTTTGTCTGTGTTTTGGTCTCCTCTTAATAGTTATTTTGTGCTGGAGATGTTACAATACTGATTTGTCTGTAAAGAGTATGATGATGGGTTGGTGGTGGATGTTTGCCTGTTGTTCAGCTGGTTTGCTATTTCTGATCTTTACTGTGGATCTGTGTTGGTTTATGAATGTCCACCAGAAATCTTAGTGAAGTACTGTTAAGAATGTTGAAATAAGATCAGTAAGTTTTGTAGCAATGAGGGCATAATTGCTGAAAAGTCAAACTAAACCCTTCACTCAAGTTGAAGGGGAAAGAGGAGTAGGAACAGGAGGGAAGCTCACAGAGTGTTGTCATTAACCTTTCTTTTTGTATAGCAAGCTCATTAAAAATTAATGACTTCTGTAAATCAGGTGCACTTGAATTCTTATGCTGTATGTTTATGTACTGATTCTCAAAGATAATATGCGCCATGATACCAGTCCTTAGGATCTGGCAGTTTAAGCAATTGTCCAGAGCTCCCAAGAAAACCTAAAATTGCTGCAGCTCTTACACCTGACATTATTCTTTCAGCCTAGTTCCAGTTTCAACAAAGTGGATTGTACTGTTGTTTCCTTTGGTATTGAGAAGAGAGAACAACTTTGAAAGTACCTCCTTTGCATAGCATATAACATCCATTACGTTATGTCATTGTGTCAAGGGTGTCATGAAACTGAGATCTTTGCTGCTTTTAATGCAAATTTATACGGTGCTTAAATTCTGGCATTAGACTCTGACATTCATGTCCTCTCTAGACAGTATTTCTGATAACTTTTGGAGGCTTTTGGAGAGACCTAGATGCTTTTCCTTAAAATAATGCTTACCAGTGAGACAAAAAAGTAGGTAGAATAGAGTATTTTTTATGTAAAACTAGAAGCTCTGTTAGCATTAGCTTGAATTATCTGAGAACCCGAGGTTTTCAGGGTTGCAACTGGCAAGACAAGGTTGAGATACGTATTACCTGCAAAATCTAATTTTCAGTTATGTATTTGTTTAGAATTTTAATATAGATACAGTATTGATTTTAACTTATTCTGCTGCCTAACTACATATAAATTGCATTTGATGACTGAAGAGTTATTGGACAAAACCCAGTCTGCCTTGTGTCATCTCCAAGCATGTAACCTTTTTGTAGTGAAAATATTACTTTGGTCAGAAGTAGGTTTTCATATGGAAAATAGCAATTTTTTAATGCTGTTGAGCCAGCCCGTAGGACCAGGACTAGAAGAACCTCTGAATAATGCCATCTGGTGCTCCTGAAGTCTGCCTAGAAGTATTTGGCAGTTGACTTCATCAGGTCATTATGTCATTCTCAGATCAGTAGAGTGGAAAAAAAATTGTGCTTCTTCCAAAATTCTGTCTTTCAGTTTGGAAACAGTATTTGTATCTGTTGCATTTTTTTCCAGAACTCGTAAAGTAGGATGAACCTTTGTCAGATGTGCCTGCCGCTCTGGTAGAAGCTTGGCAAATACTTAAAGATGGTTTCTTAAATTTCTTTTTCCCTTTGAAGATTATGACATACCCAGTAAATCATGGTCTTCGCAAGTGGAACACCATCTGAATGTACTGGGGAAAAAAAATAATTGCACTGTAAATAAGTTACTGGCTTTGGTAATTTAGAAACAGGATTGGAAGAAGAGATGGTGGGGTTCTCTTCCCTTTGCCTTAACAGACAGGATTTAGGAAACTGCTCAGTTCTAGCCCAAGGAGATTTTCCCAGGATTTTCAAAATCTCCATTTTCCCATGAGGAAGGTGGCCCTTTGATACTGATAGAAGTACATGATGCTTAGCTCTGATTCAAGCAGGAGCCTAGGTTTGTCTGTATGATGGTGTGCTTCATGCCTCCCTTAGTGAGCTTTAGGCAGTGACCTCCTCCATGGGGAAGGACCACTGTTCAAAACAATCTGATTTTCTCCATGGCCTCACACTTAGTGTGGCTGTATTGGGCCTGTGGGTATTGCAGTGATCAAACCTACAAGTCAAATGAATAATGCTCATTGAAGGTTTGCCGCATGGTGTTTGCTCTCATTTTAGCCCATTTCTGTTGTGCCTGGAGTCTCTGTGGGCAGGTAGATGGTCTGCCCAACTCACCATGGAATAGAATTGCAGAATGAGTAGAAGAATACTACAGGGTTTAGTGTGAGAGCTTATTTATCATCCATGGTTCAAGAAAGAAATCCCTCCTCCCCCTTCATTTAGGGTACTTTTGAACTTGTTCTTTTTTTGTGACTTGAAAGCTCAAAACAGATTAATTACTTGGGTATGCTTACTCTCAGAAGCCTCAGCTGCTGTGGAGCAAATGCCAGCCTGCTTGCTGATGGGCACATCTGTTATATTTTATCTGTTTTGTAATCGAAATCTGTCTGAGACCATTTCTGTCCATATACAGTCAATCCAGTTGCGCCATCAGTGTTTGGGTACAGATGGCAAGTGTGCTCATAATGTTTCTGACTGTAACTTGGATTCTGTGAGACGAAAGTTGACTCTTACCATTTGTGAGCCATGCAAACACAGAATCATTTTATTTTGTTAGACTTATGCTGGGCTTTGGGCAGATGTAGTCTGAAAAAACAGGCTTTCTCTGAAGACTTCTTTTCTTTGAAGATGCTGCTAAAAATCAGCCTGTCCTATATTCC
>JAVHNF010005873.1:3664-16654 GCA_034783455.1 Micropsitta finschii | reverse complement strand
TTTGAATTTGAACCATGTGGCTTCAATTCTCTAGAAATATCATGGAGTAGTATTTTTCTATTTAGTATTTAGTTTAGTATTTAGTTTAGTATTTAGTTTAGTATTTTTTTAGTTAGTATTTAGTTTAGTATTTAGTTTAGTATTTAGTTAGTATTTAGTTAGTATTTAGTTTAGTAGTATTTTTATAGATCAATTTCCATGGAAGAGAAATTTGTTAAAAGGAATTTAAAGTAGTTAATGCATATCAGGAACATATAAAAGAACTAATTTTGTCCAGCCTGTGCAAAATTGTGTTAAAAATATTACTATTAGTAATCTCATGCTTCTTTCAAACTAGTTTTACAAGTGGTAACTTCCTGTACATCTGGGCAGATACTTACAATGCAAGTGAAAGAATAATTATGGCCACTGGAAAAGCGTCTGACTTTTTAAATGATTCACCCCTTTTATGAACAGTTGGGATACCTGTAACACTCAGAAAATCATAGGCTCCATTTAAAACCAGTAGGAAATACTTTAAATACCAGTAATACTTCAGTTTAGAAGACATTTTGAAAACAGGGTCTGCTTGTTCAGAACAGAAGGAGGCAGTAACAAGCACTAAGTTGCCATTTCTCTAATATTCTCCACTGTTTATTTATATCTGTGGGCAAGTGTATATACACATACATACAAATAATATACATATGTACATGCATACATGTATATATTTTACAGCTATGTAACTCCTAAGTGCTAGTGAAAGAAAAAAAACCCTCTCTGCTTGGAACAGTCTTTTCAGGTTAGCCTTATCCTCTGGTGAGTGACAACAGTGAGGCTTTTTCCAGAAAGGGCTCATGTCAGGAAGAGACCATCTGGACGCTGTCTGAGACATACAGAGCTAAGTGTGAGAGGGAGAATAAAAAGCAACAAATAGCAAGAAGCTTCTTGGGCAACTTGGAAAATGAAGAAGTGCCTTACAAGAGAAATGAGAAGTGATACTTCCTGGTAGATTTGCACAAGAATGGTGCTTTTGGGGAATGTCAGCAGAGGATGTTCTCAGATTGGCCGTGGTGTCTGTGTTTCAGTATTCATAAACAATCAGTTACTAGGCAAATAAAATAATTACTGTGAGAAAGAGCAGAAACCATTCCAGTCACTTTGCCTGGGATCTACAGTCAGAACAACTGTTCCCATATGTGGATGTTTCACAACAAATAATATAGAAAACCAAGCAGAAGCATTTTCAGAAAGGAAGAATAAAGAGGAGGACACTGTGGATGCCTGGCACTGAAGTTACACTATGTGTCTGAGAAAGGACATGAATGACCCTATCATAGGACTTAGCAGACTGCCGCAAGTGGGAAAAATGGACAGGATGGGGGGACTGCAGCTTAATTACCTCCCTGGATAAATCCACATGTAGGAAGAGAGATATAAAGGCAGCAAAGAGCATTTCAGATTACAGCCATGACACTACCCTGTCAGCACAGGACCCAGTGCTGTCAGGTAACCTGGGGTCAGGATTGAACCTGTGCTGCCTTTCCAGAAGAAAATAAAAAAGCGAGTGTCATTACAGCAATGTGACCATTCAGTGCACAAACCAATGTCAGATAATGAAAACAGGAGGATATGAGAACTATTGTGTATGAGGCTGGAAAGAAAGAAAAAAAGAGAAATCTCCCAACACAAGCCCCAGTTTCATCCTGTTCATCAGTTTGAGGTGCACAGATGGGCACAGGTACAAATGCTCTTTCTATGTAAGAACAGTGGATGGAAAATCAGGGCTATCTCCACCTAAAAAATGCCAGTTTCAGTGCAGTACATTAGGATCCTAACACATAGTTGCTTTACCTTTGTGTCCAACAGACTACAGGCTCAATCATTTTACATCTAGATCAAGCAAACATATCAAAGAAGAAAGATGAAACTTTGGACCTAGAAGCTGGAATTAGGTTTTGGTAAGCTTTCAAGATCCTTAATGGCTAGAGTTTGTTTCCTGGATTTTGGTGACACTGTTGCTGGAAATGTGAAATCTTGAATTATTTTACCAATTTTACTGGAAAGGCAGGAAAACAGATGAATATAAAGAATGTATTCTAGTATAGGCAACACCCTGGGAAGTTTGCAAGGAAGTGATTCAATTAGAAATATCAAATTCTCAGGACAGCTCAAGTTTGACCACTAGGTGCTAGAGAGGAAATAAGGAAGAATTTGATTTAATGGGGACTGTTACAGGACATACTGATAACATGGAGTTAAGCAAGCACCATTGTGGTTTTAGTCAGAGGTTAAGGGAATTTTTAATTTAAAGCAGTAATTAAGAACTTCATTATGTTGCAGAATATAAAGATTTGCTATTCAAATATGCAGTTTACAAAGAACCTAGGATCATGAACGTTAAAATGACACTTAAATGGAACAGTGCCAAGGAGGCCGAAATCAAGGGTGTTGGAGTCTGACACAATTTTCTAAGTTTTCCATGGGCAGGTTGAGACATTATCCTTTCTATTCTGCCTCACCTCTGCAACACCTATTTGAAAGGAGGGTTTTCTGAAGCTAAATCTACTGAACATCAAATATATTGTAAACTTCCTGGAAAATTTTACCCTATAGTTCTTATAGCACCAAGGTCAAAAATCTGTGCTTGAAGGGAAATATATTCCTGAAAGATGTGCCCTCTTGAGTAAAAAAATTCAATTTACCATATCACTAGGGAATTGTTATGAAGTTAATTACTTTTGCAGATTAAAGGGCAAGTACAACTTCCAGCTCCTAATTGCTGGATCTCTTCATACCTTTGCTACTGGATTAAAGAATGTATGTATGGCAGTTTCTACCCATACAGGTATGTCTGGACAGTGATCAAATTACTTAAATCTTTTCCTTTTCTTTCTCCACAACCTGAACATATTCTATGCCTTTAGCTTGTAACGTTTTCAACTTGTCTGCAAAGCTACTGTCCAAATATTGTCCAGTGTTTTGGCACCCTCCCCAAATGAGCACCATGGTAGGACTAGGCTCACCTGTGCCGTCCAGCTCAATACACTCCTTTGTATTGACATACAGGGCTTGCTGTCACTCTAGTGCTCACACCATTTCAACAGGCACTTCTGCTCCTTTGATTATCCATCGCAACACCCTCCTCCCCGTTATGCCCCATTTCTCCTTCATTTCCACCCACTTTTCCTCCATGTGATCCCATACTATGACAAAAAAGCTACATTTAATGTGGTTTGCAGCTTGTCAGTTTTCAGATTACGTTCTAAACTGTATCCTGTGCCTTTTCTGTTCATTGTGCATTCAACCTAGGACACATGGAAACCAATGGAAAGGTTTCTGTCTGTAATTTCAACCCTACAGCTTATTGCTCTAAAGTGAAAGAAGTTTGACTAAAGACTGTATAAATTAAACTCTCCCTTGCATGGTTACACGAGAAAGGAAAGCTGTGCTGAGCTGTTGAAAATGCCTCTTTGTCAGTCTCTTTCATCGTTTCACTGATTTAAATTCAAACCTCCTTATTTCCTACATAAGATATTTTATTCTTACTTTATCTAAGTAAAAGGAATTCTGCTAAAGATTTTTTCATCCTACAGCTCCAGGGCCTTTGAAATCATATCCTGTATGTTTTGTCTCTATCAGCAGTTTCCCTCGCATCAATCTACAATGAACTACATAAGCCACTTATACCAGAGACTCTTCAAGTCATACCAAATTTGATTGGCATATTCTGATCTCCCTGGTTTTGTTAAGCAAGTTGAACCTTAATAACACACTGAGAAGGTGAATGGGCTAATGAAGCAGATTGCATGATCTGCAATCGTTCCCTTACAGGTAAAGTTCTGAACTGCTGAGTGTAAGAGGATTTTTAATTTTTCTCCCCCGTTTTCCATAGTTCCTTTTCACTCTTGGTGCAGTGCTCCGCTGTGCAGCTGCCTGGCTCTGCTTTAGCTATGCACTGAAGAACATCTCAGTGTAATGCTGATGATGAGCTTTTTGTATAATTAAAAAAAGTAACTTTCCCTCTTTTCACTTCAATATCATCAAAAACATTTTAAGTACATATCCACACTAAATGGATCCTTAGTCTAACCCAGTCCACCAGAGTATCAAAGGATGCAGAAAATATTTCCACAGTACAACTGTGTACAGCCTATTTTTACGCAGGAGAAAAGCATTGTGGGTGAAGTGTAGTTACTTTCAATATACTATAGCACTTGACTCTATCTCGTGTTGCTTGTGCTGTGCTGTCAAGTAGAATGCAATATAGTTATAATGCAAGAATTAAAGCTTCTGTACTAACTCAGGATGGCTAGGGGTTTGTTTTGGTTTTTGTAGCACTTAAACTATTCCCCTTACTAACCCAGAACAGATAAACTAGTAATTTAACTCTCTCCTCCCTGCTTTTTTCTCATATGCAAGCACAGTGAAATTTTCAATAGGTTTTACACAAGAGAGAGGAACCAGCCATGCATGCTGATGTGCATTCTTATAACATCTTGTCAAGGGAACTAGGGATTTCCAGCTTCTGGGTTGGGCAATGGGCTCAGGGGCTAATTCATTGAAATGCTCTCCTGATATGTAAGGTTAGCCAGCTGTTGGCTTAAGGAGGCTGCTGTGCAGTGCCAGAGATTAAAGTACATCCATCCCTCACTGTCGAAAGCTGGAACACCCTGTGGTTTGGAGGGATACCTTTTTCGGCCACCCCAGGTATCTTCCCCAGAGGAAGCTTTCCAGAATACGCTCCATTGCAGGGAAGATGGGATTTGCAGGCAGCCTGTATGTCAACATGAATTATCATAGTTAAGGGACAGGCTTCCAGACTGCAATACAGCTGCACAGAACCAAGGCAGGGACTTATGGCCTCAGCCTGCTCCTTCTCCTAATGCTCCTATGTCCTCATAGTGATGACAACACTTGGAACAATTATACAACTACTTAAATACTTTGGAAAACCATCTCAAATAAAAGGAAGCTCGAAGGAAAGTCTTTCAAGCCACATCTTCCTTTGTGGCACTCAGCACAGGAAAGGATAGAGAAGCGGAGTCTGTGTTATTTAGAAGGCTGCAACCTCAAAATTCCTCTGAGAAGGCTTTCTTTAAAAAGTTCCAGAAACAACATGGAAAAAAGATGGAAAAGAAAGCTTACAGTGACATGACTGGCTTAACTCTAGATGTACACCCACACATTTAAAGAACACTAAATGTGCATCAAAGCAAAGCTGTTAGAAAGCAGTACACACTCCTGAAATAGTTAAAAACAACATCAAAAGACAGACCAAAGCTGTGAATGGAAGTTCCAAAGGCGGTCTTAATTCTAACAGTTCCTCAGTTTGGTGTGTTTGACTTTGCACTTTGCTAGTACTGTTTGAAATCAGTTGTCTTTTTTGTGATAATTCCTGGATTTTGAAAGAGAACATTAAAAATACAGGAATTCTATTATGTGGCACATGAAATATCTGGTTAATCAACAGCTTTGAGCATCTGTGATTCACTGCACAGATTTCTGACGCTTATGTTAATGGAATAGCTGACAGAACTAATACACTGTTTTTTTACAAGGAGTAACATTATAAGCAAATAGCCATTTTGCTAGTAGGCTTTCAGATACTGACTGCAGACGAACCATAAAGCTTGGCTTACGTACCCAACCTTTAAATACCCGTGGACATAGTTGTTTCACCCTACTCCCCCATTACTAATTTGGTCCCAGTTTCTTCCCAAGCCTCCAAGTCCCTCTATTAAATTTTGCAATCCTACTTCCTCTCCCAGCTTCAAATCAGTCCCCAAGCCAGCTTGCTACAGTTCTCTACTCATACCAGCCTCTCGTCTTGGTCAGCTGCCTCCATCCAACTCAATCCACTGCTAGAATCTATCTCTTATTTTTGGTTTCTTGTAGTCCAGCACTTGTCTTTCCTCATATATCAGACAGTTCCTTCTTCCATTCTATCATGGTACCTATGAGGGAGAGACAAGCTGGAGAGTTCAACAGAAAAAAATGAGACTCAAACCTCTCTACTTTGCATCTTAATCCTAGCTGAGAGCAGCTGAAGTAAATCATTTATAGGGCAGGTCCTTTAAAGCCCCAGTAGACTGCAGAAGGGATCAGTGAGTGTATCTCCCGTGAAGACAAGGTATGTCTTGACTGACAAGCTCTAAGAAGAAGGGAGATTTTTCACAGTGGTATATTGGGATACTTTTAGTGGCTAAAATTGCCAACTGTTCTGAACTGCTTACTTTCTAGAAACAGCAAAAAGTGCCCTTATCTCTTTCTATAACAGCCATACTTCCCAAATTTTCAAATAATGGGCCTTGAAGACAGAACTATTAGAAAAAAAAGTCATTGCAGGGTGTTACTGTGGACAAACATATTTTCCTCAAGCCTCTTTGCTGAAAACATTGCATCCATTTTGGCCGAACTCTTTAAAATCATGTATCTGAGGGCAGTAACTGCTGAGGGCATGAATCAAACTAAATAGTTAACTTTCAGCTATGTTCTAATTAGTAGCAAACAAGGGCTTACAATGGAAAGAATCAGGGAATAAATGACTGTAACTGCTGTAGCTCAGTGACAAATGGGCTAACAAAAGGAAGCACTGTGAGAAGAATATTAATAATACGTTTTATTGCCTTTTCTTGTCCCAGAATTTCCTCCCAGCCCCCACATAAGCTTCTTCTGCTGCCTTTCTCAGGTATTACTGAGTACCTAGGAGACAAATAAAGGAATGAATGAAAACACTGACCATGTTGGTCAGTCTCACTCAACAGTGCACTTGCGGGTTAGGGGAAGCAGCTGAAGCAGAGTGACAGGCTCACGCAAACAGTCAGTCATTTTGTTGTTCAGACTGCAAGACACAACAGAATTCAAACAGATCAAAATGTAAAGAGACAGTAGTACCTCTGGAGTATACAGACACCATGTTTACATGATTTCCCCTACCTCTCAGGCATGGCCAGCTGCATAACCTTAAGGCAGGATATTTGTGCTTTAACTGCTCTAGCTCTTGCAAATAAAATTCCAACCCTCCTTGGAGAGAAGTGAGCCCTATAATACTGCCCTTATTTACTGATGCTTCCTTGTTTGGCTTCTGAAAAACAGGTAATAGACTGGTAGGATAAGGGAATAGGGATTCACTTGCACTTTTACAGACCTTGTAACAGGGAACAAAAAATCTATGGTTTAAGTAGTTGAGACAATTTGTAGAATAAATTTTCTTAGCAATTTAATTGCCAGTTAGAAAATGGTCAACTGGACACAGAAAATCACCAAACTGAAAGCTCCCTTCTCTGTAGAGTTAGGTGAAAGCTTCCTAGAGCACCAAGTTACTGCTGAAATTGCTTGACTGAAGTCAGCCAGCCAGCATTTAAACCAGGCTGATGGATCTGGATTGATGAAGCTGCCTACAGTTTCTTTCTTAACTGGAGTATGCTGTTACAGGAACTCGAATTTGTGTTCTGGTAAGGAAGCTGCCGCTAATGTCTCCAATCAGCCTGATATTTACTACTCATAGGCAACTAAAATTTGGTGAGAGTACAGGTAGTCTCCTTTAGAGAGAACCATACCTACCTGAGGAGTTATCCTGCTTAAAGCCAGTACTGTTAGGTTTATATGCCTTCAGCCATTAGCACTGGAGTAGAGGCTATCCAGCTGCCTGTGTTGTCTGTCAAAGGTGGCCTTGACTTTGCTTTAAACACAGACTTTGCTTTTGGTTTAGAGCCACAGTGAAGGCTCCCTTGGTGGATAAACATCTGGATATTGTGCCTACAGGGTAGCTGGCAGGCAGCTGTGTGGTGAAGGAGAACATGTGTTTATGGCCACTGACAGTGGCTGCTCGGCCATATTAGTGCAGACACAACCAACAGACTGCTTGGGAACAATACATACATGATCAGGCATAATGTGCAAAACCATGTGCTTTATTTTCACACCAAAACTCCTTATATGAGGCTGGGTAGGAATTCTTCTTGTAAACAGTCTGTGTGACTTAATATGGGGTCACCTACATGATCTGAAATTCTGTCATGAAAACTGGAATTTCTAAATGCAGAGAAGAATCGTACAGCATCAGAACATATTTTTATCCTGGTAGTATTGTACTAACAGCCGTTTGGATTCCAGTTGATTGCATCATTCTCCAAAAATTATCTTTTTGGGATGAAAATTTCTCTTGCTTAATCTCAGACAAAAAATGAACGGTAAAAATCTGTTCAGTCATTTTTATGTCATCAGTGAATCACCAAAACCAATGCTGACTTTAAAACATGTTACACGTGTAAGTCCATGAGGAGTTTATTAGGACAATATATTTCTTATGCTCTGGTTATTTCACTGACTTATTTTTATAGTAAAGAAAAACAGGTAAAGTAGTAATGGTTCACTGACTATAATTGATCAAACCCCCACAATAAAACAAAGCCAGACTCCCAAAGCATTGAAATTATCTCATTTATCTTAAGGGAAAAAAAATAAGTCAAAAGCACAAAATGCATTTTGGTCAAATTTGATGTTACAAAACATTTTTATATTTATTTAATATCATGTTCTCCTACTCTGTAGTTATACTGTATATTTTCTGAAAAAATAATATGCAAACAGATTATTGCATAACACATCTCTTCCAAATTACCCCAAAAATATTCACTAAATGATTTTTAACACAATAAGAAAAGTGTTTTAATATTTTATGTTTAAATTCCAGAGAGTTTTATCACATAAGATATTCTGTGGAAAGCAGCACCTATTTACTTCTTTGCAAGCCATTATGAAGATGAATCTGCCCTCTCTGACTAAATAACAGAGGTGATTAAAACACAAGCTGAATAAAGAAGCTCACCGAGTGGGTTCTTGCAGAGTGAGTATTTCACTTGGCTGTGTGTGTGGAATATTTTGCATAATGGTCTGCAGACCTCCTAGGTTTTTGCTATTACAGAATATACGTACACATAGTGCTGAGACAGAGAAGTGGTAATTCACATTATGTCTATGCTTGTTTAGGGCTCACTGTCTATGTGGAATGAGTGAAAGTAATAGTAAAAGAGAACAATTATTAAACAGAAAATATTTCATAATGCAAACAAAGAAAAAAAGACTGTATTTTAGTTTAGAGACAGTTCAAGCATATACAGCATATACATAATAAAGCTCAGGCTTTTTTTTTTTTTTGTATTTTGTGTTAGCTAAAGAAGCAGTCATGAAACTCTTGTATATTGGCTCAAAACTTGACAACCACCTAGTGCATTCTTCTTACTTGCCTTTTAAAAATACACAATCTGAGATGGATACATTGCACTGCTGGAGTTTACAATATATATTTCAAATTTACAAAAATACAGAAAAACAAGATTTCTTGCACTCAGATACTGAGCATTAACCCTTTGAGTACTAATTCCCACCTGCAACACTGCAGAACACATTCATCTGACTTACATGTTTTTATAACATTCTAACAATTATAATTGTCACCTTTATGTACACTATTAGGAAATGAATTCCTACATATATATATATATATATAAAGGTACAGTCTAATAAACTGCTAATAAGAAATAGTGGGCTGAAATATGGGATGATTTCTGCAACATATACACAGAGAATCGCTGACTGATGATCTCTCAAGGGAATTTTCTATTTCCTCTCTGCAGCAATGGAGCAATTACATAAGCCCGTGTTAAGACCTGACAGCAAACTTTCTTATGTGGCCTTACAGAATTGTGCTTTTTCTCTTATTTATGGGCACACTGCTCACTTCCCACTGTAGACATTTTTCTCTTAGCTCTATGCTCCTATTCAGTCTCTGCAATCCATTATTATTATGCATCCTTCCTACTTGAAAAAAGCAGTCTTATTTCATATACAGATAGTTATGATGGAGTTCTGTACTGTGAGCCGATGCTTTGTGTCCAGATGTTCATGGAAACATGAAAAAATTTCTTCCCAAGAGCCTTGTTAATCTATTAACAATGGCACTGACCCTGGAGTTCCCTACAATTCAGCAGAAATCATGAACATAAAGAACTTCTCTGAAGGTCAAATTTGCATTAAAAGATGAAGACAATCTAAAATTTGCTGGGGGAAGAAACAGGTTTTCAGAAAGGAAGTGGTGAAATTAATAGATGGACTCTAAGAAGGTGTGTTTTTGTAAAATGACTGAACTTTCTCTTTCCTGGCAATTCTGGACTACACTGATCATGTAACTAAATAGACAGTATCATATATACAGTGTCTCTGGATGAGAATAAGCTACCTGTAAGAAAATAACTGTAGTCCTCAAAGAGTTAATGACAAAACTGCTCTACCTTAGCAGATGTGGAAAGGTTATTGTGAAACATCTTACAGATTTGTTCTAAAGGCATACTTTACAAAGAAAGAAGTGTAAAACTTGTTGAGACAATTGCTATTACACTGCACAGTGTCACATACAATGAGTAGTGCATGCTCTGTAAAGACATTAGAGTGGACCCTTATCAAAGCTATCATATAACCTTATACAAAGGATTGTGCCACTTAGAACTAGTGCAGTGATTTTTTCTTTCTTCTGTAGATTTATAAAGCTCTAGATTAATATCAATAGGGTTTTTCACAGCCTTGTACAATACTTTTTTTGTTCTTTTTTTTTTTTTTAACATGTGTAACACTAGAAAACAGCAAATGGTATATCCTGACATATGTCATGCAAAATACAACCAATACAGCACCATAGATGTAACAGAGATATCACCTAGCACTTCTCTCCCACAAGAAAAAGGACAGAACAGAGACTGTACATTATACAACTTTACAGGCCATATGCTACAGAAGTTCTTTAGAGGCAGTATCACTTTTGTAGATCTAAAAAGCTGTAATTTTATAAAATCCTGTTTATCATTTCTACCATAGTCACTTCTGATTAAAATCCATGGCACAGTAATAATATTTTGCTACAAAAATAAATAAGTAAAAGTTTAGGATGCTGATATGTTTATAAAAAGTGTCTTAAGTTACTACAGAAGTGAAAACAATGAATGTAAAGGATGGATTTGTAAAAAAAAATGTTCTGTGTAACAAAAGGATATTGCCTCTCATATTCAGTTGCCTAGACTTTATTTTCTAATTATCTTTCACAACGATTTTACAACTTTTAAAAATATCACTTCAAAGCTGTCACTATCTTTCTCAGACTCTTACAAAGAAAATGGAAATAAAGATGGAAAAGCTCTACAATTTATTGATGAGCTACACAAATATGTCATAGTTTGGAATAAAAACAATAATGATGGTTTAGGGGGAAAAACACATTAGATGGCCCATGAACTACACAGTAGTTTCATTTTTCCAGGGGCCAGTTTTGATATTTCCTGTACTATCTGAGCTATATATCATGGCTTCATGCACATTTCCCTTGAGAATTCCATTGTGATTTGTCGTATTAAATGGCAATGACTGTGTCCGTGGATGCATTTCAAAATGAGCTGGATGGTGCACAGTGTCACTTTCTGGCATTTTAGCACAACTATATATTACAGTACTTGCATCGCTACTTTCTGGCTGGTTGACAGTAGGATACAGATCACTTTTTGAGCAGCATGCCCGTCTGTGACCTGACTGGCTATCATGTGTACTGTGGGGACTGTCTGTATGTGAGCTGTGGATGCTGCCATCAATACTTGAAGGAATGTGATAGGCGTATTCTCTTTCACCTGCAGACCTATGCCGACTGAAATAACGTGGCTTAGTTCTGCTTTTCAGACATCTATGAATGTGCATATTGGGTCTGAAGCTTCCCTCGTTGTGGACATGAATGTGAGCTTCGTCATCAAGTAGCTGATCACAGTGCATTTTTGCACAACATGGTGTCACAGGTGAAAGGCAGTTAACATGATTTTGAACTGCTTGTAGGTTAGTAAGTTTGCAGTGGCTAGGTGCTGGATGATTAAATACACCTGATTTGATGGGACATGGTGATTCCTGAAGACAAGGTGCATGAACTTGAGTGTCACCATTGACATTAACCTTTGGGCGCACATTAACCTGGACAGAGTAGGTGTTTCTTCTAGATGGGCAACAGGACCACCAGCAATGCCACACATCATCTCGTTTTGCACAGTGATGGATCAGGATGAAAAGCCCCAAGGTCACACAGAAGGCTCCGTAAAGGCAGCTAAATATCATATCCAAGAAATGACCTTGAGATACTGCAAGTGCTCCAAAGGTCCAAGTGGCAATAAAGAGGAACAAAGTGAATGCTGCGGCTCGAAGCTGAGCCTTAAATGAATGCTCATTTTCCAATAAGGAAGAAGAAATCATGGAGCAAGTTGACTGGGGAATGGAAACAGAGTCTGTAATATGACCATGGCCCACCTCAGTACTTGGCATTCGCTGCGGATCTTCTGTCTTTTCCTTTAACTCATACTTGCGTTCAGGATGGCGCTTCAGTTGCACGTACGTGCAGAGAAAGTAAACACAGGTAACTAGCACAATGAATGTTACTGGCCCATAAAAAGCACCGAGACTAGGCTCCCATGCCATCCAGCAGCTGAAAACAACAAAAAAAGCGAGTCACGAACAAGTTATAGCCCACATGAGATGTGATGGACAACTGACTGATGTGAAATTGGGCTGACTAACTTACATGATTTAACAGTGTCTCAGAAGTTCATATATGTTCACTGTGGAGACAGCAAATGTATGTTTAATATCAATTAAGCTGAGGCATCATTTCATATTTTTTAATAGAATAAAATGTGTAGTATAATT
Organism: Micropsitta finschii; assembly: GCA_034783455.1. Taxonomy (NCBI): domain Eukaryota; kingdom Metazoa; phylum Chordata; class Aves; order Psittaciformes; family Psittacidae; genus Micropsitta; species Micropsitta finschii. The sequence goes on along the minus strand of JAVHNF010005873.1, from coordinate 3,943 downwards.
TATGGGATATTAAAGGCAAAAATTTCCCAGAAATGTAGGTCAGTTCAGAATTTAGAATTGCATTGAAGTGTAAGACCATTTATGTCAACCTTTTTTTCTAGTATTAAAAATGTCAGTGCTAATACTTTGATTAAAAAGCAAATGAAGCATAGTTCATACAATTTGTGTGTGAAATAGAATTGTACAGATTTCAGTGGTTTGTATCAATAAACACTGATAGAAACTCTTAAGCCTGTTCTTACAGGATTTTCTTCTTGCCAAAGTAGAGAACAGTCTTAG
>JAVHNF010005846.1:46120-60743 GCA_034783455.1 Micropsitta finschii | reverse complement strand
AAGGGGGAAAAAAACAAGATTAAAACGGAACCCTAGAAGCAAGGAGAGTGCTTTACTTCACTAGACCGATCTTCTTTGCTTCTGTCTCATATATCAATAACCTCCACATTTTGACTATGAAAACTTCAGCTTCTTCATCTAGTACCTGTAGGAAATACACATTTTATAGATTATTTTTTAGGTTAGGCATTCCAGTTATAAAGACTAATTCTAGACACATCAGAACTACAAAGTTTGATCTGCTTAATCAAAACAGCTTTCCTATCTAATGTGTATTTTCTATGCATGTTCTATGAATGCCAAATATTTCTGTTATGGGCTCCTACTATTTTGCAGAATTGACTATTAGCTTCAGTATAATGTAGGAAGTATATCAGTTACATAATTTGTGCTTACCATGGCAACATCATCCAGTATGCTCTGTGGTGAGCTGTGAGCCATAACCTGTAAACAAACAAACAAAATCCTCAAATGTTTTTAGACTGAAGGCTCTGGGTAAACCATATAAGGCTCTCTGGACAAAATCCAGTTAATTCAAGGATTTTGTATGCTTTACACATGCAAAAAGTATTCACAGTTCACAAGTTCCCAGTATTAGCCAGGGCAAAAATTAGTATTAAACTACATCAGATTCCATCATAATGAGTGCTAGTTTATGGCTAGTTTCTGAGGAACAAGTTCCAGAAGCCCAAAGATTTATCAGGTCCTGTATTTGCTGGCTATCCTTGCATCTCCAGTTAAGCTCTCCTAATTTAAGGAATAAGCTCCCCTTCCTTCAACAAGGAACTCCTAATGGAAGACAAAGGCAAAATTCTCCCTGTACCACTCTTCATAACATGCAGATGGAAAATTCAGTTAAGTATTTCAATTTAGCCCCCCCCAAACCAAAATTGTCTTTCAATACTAGAAAACACCTTATTTTTTTATACACACACATACACACACACATATATATATATAAACCCTTAAGCTTGGAAAATATTCCACTTCTGCTTTTCAATTTTTACCAATCTCCTGTGCCACATAACTATCACTCTCATACAGCAGCCCTAAAAGACAAACTGAGAAAGCCATTACGAACGTGAGTACCATGAAATCTGAAAAGAGTTTTTGAAATTCCATGTTGATGAAAAGCCACAGAGCTGTTGTGGTAGACTAAAAAAGGCAAGTTATCAGAATTCAGTTTGTAACTTTATGGAAGAAGTTATGCAGTTTAGTTTAAACAAGTCATGCAACAGCTGAAAGGTATAGCAGAATGACTTCTACTGATAACTCTAAAACCTTAGTATTTTATTTGCTTATTACTAAAGCAACAGCATCATCTAAATAATTTTTTAAGAAGCTAATCTGGTTGATCCAAAAATATACGTAAAAATCAAGATACTGTTTTTTTTTCCTTTCCCCTGAATTGCAATAAATCTTACTTTTAATCTAAAAATGTTAATGGCCAATGAGATATCAACTCTGAAATATAATGATAAAACTATCAGTTAGAACAGCTGCTCTTTAACTGCTCATTTCTTTATTCGGTTCCAGATGCTTATGTAACAGGTAACAGAGGACATCTACCATGTATATATTGATCCCAAGAACACCAGCTGTCTCTAATGACCATTACAGATTACAGAGAAACTAAATACAGACTGCCTTCAAATACAGATACTGCACCTTAAGCACAGAACAAATCCCAAACTTCACACAGGAAGTGGAAGATACTAACCTTAGAACAAACAAAGTCAACTAGCGTGGCTTCTTCTTCACCAATATATTCTATTATTTTCTTATTGATCCACGGTCTAATTCGACGTTCCATTAATGTCTGGAAAAAAGAGAAAAGACAAACTCCATAATTTCCATAAACTGTCTCGAGACCATACTGCCAGATAGGCAGCTACAAGACCCAAACGATTTAGTAGAATTTTGCTGTCAGAGACATAACCCTTACTAATGTGGCATCTGTAAATATTTCTGACAGCCAAACATGTTTGCACAGGACCTTTTCTCTCCCGTCCCATTAAACTGCTAGACAATTTGCAGCAACAATTCAGGAGAGACCAAACAAAAGTAATCAGGCATACTTCAGAATAGGTATAATATACAGACAATCAATCAACTTACTGAATCCACAATTGACCAGTCAAGAGGATAAGCAAAGAGCTCTGGTTTTGCTGTGGGAATTTTCTCAATAAGACTCTTGATATGTTTGCGTTTTTCTTCTGTGTTGACACTGCCTTTGATATTGCTTTTATCTTCATCTCCATAATCCAGGGGAACAAGTTTCCTTTTACGGGGTACATCATCACTGTCTTCATCATCAAATTTATTGAAAACACTATCCACAGCAAGCTTCTTCCTTTTTACAGCATTGGGCTGATTAGGACTATTGCAGGCACCTACAACCCAACGGACAGAATAACATATTTGTAATCTGTAACCAAAGCTTGTTTGCTTTTCACACATTTCTTGAGGAATATCATTTTATTTATAGAAATGCCTGTGAATGCCTAGCATCAGTTTTTTTCATCTCTTACAATACATTATAAAAATGGTAAAAGAGGTAAATATCTCAGAGTTCAATCAAGATGCTTGCAAGATAGGATCTTCTTTCTTTGACCTGAAACCAATTAGAACCCTCACTGATGGAGGACTATAGCATCAGTTCAAACTTTAGCAGAGCACAGAACTAAAAGGTTGCAATGATTCTAGCTATATGAAAAGCATTAATCAGCTGAATACCATACTGGCTCTCTTTATTCAAAATCTAACTGTATGAGCTCACACTGCAGACCCAGGGTAATAAAAAAATAATAAATACATAAACATTCTGGAATACAAATATCCTTAGTTCTGCTGCTTGGAACAGAATTTTTTTAAAAACACCATGAGATTCCTAGGTACTAAAACTGTACACTCAACTTCCAGTCACAACTGTCATCAATTCATTGTGCTACTCTCAGAGGAAGTTAATCTTATTTTCAGTTTTCTTCTTCCAAAAGGTCTTTGTGAATAAACAGAACTATCTAAGGCTTAAATCTAACATATACTTACGTCAATGAAAGTATCAATGAGTTTTAAAAGATACATCCAGAGATCTATTAAAGTGAAAAAGCATGGGGAAATAACTATTCCCAGCTCAGAGCATTACTAAAAAAATTTCAAGCCCTGAGGCTGCCAAAACTTCCCTCCCTTTTCCACTCAAGATTCTGGAACAAGAGAGATCTACAAAACATATCTTCTGGATCAAAGAAATCAAGCACAGCATTTAGATATCAGTACATCAAAAAATATATTTGGAAACTGTTTGGCTACCCAGCTTAGTATTTTTTCATTCTGATCCTACACAGACCATGAAAATAAAATATAAACTTGCCCAGTTTGAGGCTAAGTCCTATTTTGGGCCGATGCTCCTCTGGCTGCTGTTGATCAGGTGAATTTTCATGGGGGATAATAATGCCACAGGGAGATTCATCACCAGGTGTGTTAGGGGTTGCATTTCCACTAGCAGAAGAAACAGATGGAGCAGAACTGATGGGTCGTAAAGTTGGTTTAAGGCAGGGCTTTTGTTCAGGCTCCTCCTCTTCTTCCTCTGGCTCTTCTCTTTTTTCCTCTTTTTCTGTCTTTTCTTCCTCTTCCTCCTCAGACTCTGGCTCTTGTTTTATTTGTGGCTGCCTACGCCGCTCAGCTTCCTGCTCCATCTGCAATGAAATAGATAATCAGCAAAACCAGAAACTTTCTCAAAAATAGTACTGTTTGAAAAGAATCTAAAGATCCTCTATTCCCCAAGAGAACTCTGTTAGTCAAGAACAAATATATGCAAGTACTGCCATTATAGTTGGAAACAATAATCAATTTTGTTTTCAAACTCCATCCAGACACGGATCTGGAAAGTTATGCTTTGTTTCCAGCATTCTTACTGCTTACCTGGACTTCTTTTTAAGAAAAAGTAAACAGAACAAATATTAACTATCAGATCTCTCATCTAATTTTGCTCAATACCACCAGAATACCAAGGGTTCTTTTTTTCCTGTCAGACTGACAGCTACTTACCCTCTGGAGTTCTGCATCTGGATCTGGGTGTCCTTCTGCCAGAAGGCGCTGTCTAATTTCTTCCAATTCTTCTTTTTCCCTTTTCCTATCCCGTTCATCTGCTTCCATCTCTTTCTCCCTGTCTCGTAGCCTCTTCTGAAGAGCACTACCCCTACAAAAGATACAGATTTTGTACTCCCAAGAACATTCCTATGAGAACCTTGTACCACAAGAAATAGCTGATACGGATGTATCTTCCACTAAGTGAAAATTAGATTCATACAAACATCTGAGGTCTATTTTTGTAACAGAAGAATCTAAGATACCGGTTCCCAACCTTACTACACAGAATTTACCCCATCACATAAAACAGATGGGGTACACAGTAGAGAATCTTCTTAGAAAAAGAATCTAATTATTTGACATGTTTTGTCAAGAACCATTTCTGATGTTATTTTGATACAAGTTTTAGTTAGTCCTATGCTGAAGAATCTTCCCCATCCTTTACAGAGTTAACAATCTTGTTCTTCATACAATTTACAGTTTTGTTATAGTGAATTTTTTAGACAACCATGCTTGCTATCTTCTCCCTGCCCCCATTAGCTTATTTTGGTATTACGCTGACCTCTGCTCTGCCTCACCCACAAGTTAAGGGGTAGGAAGGAGCAGCTACTCCCAAGCATTAACAAGTAGTATTAAGGAGCCTCCCTTTTCCCTCTGGTACTTATCAAGTGACACTGAAATAATTTAGGTAAGTATATAACCCTTACCTCACCACATAATCAGTCAAATATAAACTTCATAACCCTCTACCAACAGGCCCCACAGCTGTGTTAAAATGAGCAATGAAGATTTCATCGCTAGTAATCAATAGTAAGACGTACCTGTAGTATTTTGGATCATCTCTGTCATCGTCATAATCTTCTAAGAATTCTTTTAACCGTTTGGCTTCTTTTGCCTGCAAGAAGTTGAAAAATAAGTAATGTTACAGAATCATTTCTGGTTTTCTAAGAGTTTAAAATCAAAAATTAGATTCCACATAAACCAATGTGTTTTCCATGGGTTTTGGTGGGTTTTTTCCCCTTTTTCTTCCCTTTCCTGTGTATCTCTGCATATTCTGCTTTGAAGCAATTCCCAGTCCATCTCCTATTTAGAACTCTCTCATATCTTCTCTCCTTCTCTGGGAGAATTGTAACATGAAACAGCACAACCCCAATTTAAAATAAGCTTTGTGTTGAAGCATAAAGAAGTATGAGATTACACAAGCATCTGTCTTCCAATGGTGTCTTTTTAACAAAACTTCCAAGCATTACATGGATAACTGGTAATTTCACAACTAATGAACTGAAGAGACATTTGCAAAACAGATAGATTAGGATATCATGTATTACAGAAGGTAAAGGCATATGAGCAGGTTGGAAATAAAAGGACTGGTCTAGTTCTACCTGCATGACATAGAACATAGTAGGTTCTGCTACAAATCTGACACAAATACTGGTTACAGATGTAATAGTGCACAATTATCAAACCTCAGTATTTTGCAGCTGCCTACTTCTCATTCTTTTCCCTTCACAAGACCAAGCCACTAGACTTTATTTTCTAGACTCTCAATTGTACTCCCAGTTATGAAACATTTCTGTTTAAAATCTTTTAAGTTTGTTTTGTTCTGTATAAAAATATAAATGATGTTTATACAAAATGAGAGCCCTATCACTGTCCATAGACAGTAGTATAATGTCCCATTCTAAATGGGACCCAAAGAACAAGGGAAAATCATAAGTATAAGCCTTACCATTTCCCTCCTCCTTTCTTCTTCCCTTTCTGCCTCTTTCTCATATTCTCGACTTTTCTTCCGTTCTCTGATTTCCCAGTTTTTAAGACGCTACAACAAAAGGAAAAACACACACTCCAATCTCAAGCACTTCAAGAACAGTATTACTACTCTGAAGTTAGTTTGGGTTATTGTTTAAAACCAGTTGCATTAAAATTAAGCAAATGATTTATTTATCATTTAAAATGCCAGAATAAGAAGTCCAAAGTTGTCGTAACTTACATATTCTGGCCTAATTCATGCAGTCAAAGGATTAAAAATAAATTTAGGAAAAGAGAGGGAGAAAGAATGATGCATTTTACAGTAGAACACTTATTATCACCCCTCAGAAACAGTTTTTTCTTAAGGAACCTTAAAATTCCCAATCTACCTCTTGATATGCAGCTTCCTTTTCACGCAGTTTCCTCTCTAGTTTTCGGCGCTCATAGGCATCTTCTTCATCTTCTTCACGATCTCTCTTCTTATCCTTCTCCCGTTCCCGTTCCCGCTCACGTTCTCTCTCCCGTTCCCGCTCACGCTCTCTTTCCCGTTCTCGTTCTCTTTCCCTTTCCCGTTCTCTTTCCCGGTCTCTGCTTTTTTCTCTGAAGGAAGGAAGTCCAAAGTTAACTACAAGAGCCTTTCTCTCCACTCAAATGATTTCACTTCAAATACATAATGCACTGCTTCTAGCATCTTACAAGTTATTCTCCTGCAACTGTATGAGTGGCAGATACAGCAATGGGCATAAATCAGTACTTGTAATATACTCAAAACCCCATTTACCTAAAAGTAATTGTTTGAGCACCACCATTAAAAAGTGGTATCTACAGAAATTAACCGTGAGCACATAGAAATTCTTATCAGACTGTGTTAGTAGTTCTCCATAAATAAGTGACAGTAAAACGCCCACAAATAAAGGGCATGCTTAAAAAATCTTCCATGTTTACATGGCTTACAGGCAACAAGAACCCTACTGACAAGATGGTTTAAAGTGAAGCACCTATTTTTTTCCTATGGTGAAGAAGGAAAAAGCAGTATCTAGAGCCTGACAGATTAGTCACAGTTTAAGACTGAAAGGAATCCCCTACTTTTATTAAAAAACACACACAAAAAATCCCAAACACCCCCCCAAAAAAACCAACCAGATCCAAAACCCCAAATAAAACAGCAAAAAAACCACCCACCCCTCTTCCTCCATAACAAGGGAACGTACTTAACCTTAAATATACCACACATATAAAAGAACCTCAAGTAGGAATAAAGCTACCCATGGTTGCAAGGCCAGGTTGGATAGTACTTTGAGCAACCTGGTCTAGTGGAAGGTGACACTGTCCATGGCAGGGGGCTGGAACTGGATGATCTTTAAGGTCCCTTCTAACCCAAACCATTCTACGATTCTATAAAAAAGATCTGACATAAAACCACTATGGTTAAGTCATGGTTGGGCAGTTGCTTACTGCATATTGCAGTCCATGCATTCCTGTGCTGTGGAAGCAATCAGGTATTCTTCCAATTTATGTAAATACATTTTCTAAAATTTTAATTTCCGAGTTTTATTCTGATCTATAAAAAGGACCATTCTCTTGAATGCAGCTGATCTGCTGAATCATACACACTTAGTAAACAACACTGAAAAAAACCAAATAAATAACAACTTGAATGCATTTACCTTGATCTGCTACGGTCCTTGTTGCGATCGGAACTTCTTTCACGATCTCTGTCACGGTCTCGGTCTCTGTCTCGGTCCTTAGTTCGGTCACGATCCCTATCTCGCTCTCGTTCACGCTCCCGTTCCTTCTCCTTCTCTCGTTCACGCTCCCTCTCTCTTTCACGCTCCCTCCTTTCTCGTTCACGCTCCCGTTCCCTTTCTCTTTCTCTGCGTTCTTTTTCAATTTCCTGTCTTTCTTTCTCCTTTTTGCCTTTTTCCTCCTCCAGTTTCTAAAAACCAACAAGAGAACTTTCATAGTTAATTTTGCAGTTATAGGAACTGGATATTCCCGGCGCAACACACAAGGCAGGTAATGGAAATACCAAAACCGCCACTGATTTTAAAATATTAAGTAGGGTTTGGTGGGTATTTTTTGAAACTCATAAGTATGAAATCAAAATGCAGCAATCACAAGACTAAGTTTCGTGCAAAAGCATAGGTCTACACAGACCAGCAATCTCCAACCTTAGAGGAGGGCTGGCCTCATATTATAAGATGACTGAACTGCACATTCACAGTTCACTGCAAGTCATGATTCAGGTGGGCCACAAATTCCATTGGCCCTATGAGCCACTCGGGCACAAGCAAAGTGAACTTCTAACTGATAAAATTAATTCTGTTCAACTAGGAAAATATATTTCAGTGGAATGCTTACTGGCACACCGAGTTGTTTCCCAAGAAGACCTGGCAGACCAAAACCATCCTATATGAAAACTTGGGTAAAGAAATTTATCCACTTACACATGGTGCATGTGGTTAAACAGTGAAGAAGGCTGCAACCTTTCCCCTTTTCCCCTCCCTAAAAAAGTTCTAACAGTTCATTGGTAAGAACTGGACTCTGATGAATGGAATCCTTAACTTCCACCACTGCAAGATGGAGAGAATTACAAAAAAGGTTGGAAATAGCTCTTTTGAAACACAGAAACTAAAGGGTTACCTGCTACAGTTTTACTAAAAATTGTACAAAATTGCCACTTTTTCAATTAGAAACAGTTCCTATGACCAGAATTCCTATAAGACAATAGAAAATACATCAACAGAATGATAGATAAATCCATCCTTGGAAGCAATTGTTATGTGTTAACTTACAGATGCTGTGCTAGGACATGGACCGCCAACACTGGATTAACCTTGCCTATAAGCTATGTTTCTGGGAGGAAGAGCAAGTACACGGTTCACAAATATACCAAATAACAACCAAATATACCAAATTTCAACCTGATGGATGCCAGAATACCACTTTTTTTGAACAAATATTAAGCAGAATAAACATGTATATCCCCTTTGGCTCCACGTTTACCATCACTGGAATGAAATTAAAAACTGGAACAATGAAACAGTATTTTCTCTGGTTTGTTGGTTTATTTTTGGTTTTGGGTTTTTTTTTTCTTTTCTTTTAAACAAAGCATTTAAGACAACTTTAAAAAGCAATCTTACCTGGTAAGTATTCTTCTGCCACAGGCACAGGGACCAGAGAACCGACAAAAGATTACAGAAATAAAGCTAAATAACTAGTGATTAATGTATCCAGCAAAACTACATTGCATTGACAGCACTATACAGGCAAACCAATGTTGGATACATTGAAATCACAAAAGAAAAAAGGGACTAAAAATGATGGGAATTGGTAGAAAACTGATATGAGAAAACCCCAAACCTAGATTCTACAATATACACTGGGCTGAAAACTAATCTCTAAAGGACTGTATTTTACAAGAGAGCTTTACAGTGTTAAACCTCAGTACGGTCAGATGTTAAACTAGGTTGTCAACTTTCAAAAATCCAACTTACCTCAAATTTCATATACTTTTAAGAAAAGTTTACATACTGAAGTGGTTGATACTTACAGGTTATCTTAGATGTTCCAATAGAAATTTCTTTGGTTGAACTCTTGCTTTTTTGCCACTCTCAGAAACTTTGTTCATGATGAAATATCAAGAGAGTGTGTTTCTTTTTGTTTTTAACATATTCACACCATGGTAAATACATACACACAGGGACAAGTCTTGGTGTATTAAAATCCATTTTGTAGGTCTGCTTTCTTAAAATCCAATTGAAAAAAATAAATTGGTCTATTTTATAATCAAAATCTGACCTCATCAACTTCTATCAGCCTAAATAAGAAGATCTGAAAGGGTAATGGGATGGGAACAGTATCAGATAAACTGAAGTAATGAACAGAAATGAACAGGTAGAAGAATTATAAATCTTACCTTAAGCTCTCTTCAGACTCGTCCGTGCTGTAAATGGACGCCCCCTGCAATGCTGATACCCTGACAGTCTGTGGTTATTGTTTTATAAACTCATACCAAAAACATGCAAAGGTTCACTGTGCTCATTAGCCAGCTGCTAAAGATTCAACAGCCCCTTTTAAACATATCCAATATACACAATTACTACTTTCAGTTGATTTTTAATGTTAAGAAATCCCAAATAGCCCCCCAATAATACAGATCAAAGGCAGTAAAATGCCCAACAGCTTCTGAAACAATGAAGCACGTTTTCTGTTTGTTTGTTGGCTGTTGTTTGCTTGATTTTTTCCAAAATATTACTTGCTTTCATCTTAGTACCAGTGACAACTTGGGGCTCAGAATCAAACACAATTATACTGAAGTTTCACTACTGACCAGTTTTACATTCAATTGCTGAGCTTCTCCAGACCATTTCTTCTAGAATTTTTCCCCAGGGTTTTTTACCTCCAACAACTTCAGTCAAGAAACAAATTGAATACGTGTACATACAACTATGTGTAGTCACTTGTGTTTAAATTGATACAACTGCCTGAAACCATGGTACCATCCCCAGTGACTGCATGTGGTAAAGCTCAGTAACACGGCATACTTCATTCACCTTGCTGTACTTTCAACACTGATTTGGGGGTATTTTGAAATAAAAGTATGCACTCAAAAGGAGCTTGCTGATAATTCCCTAGGCTAAGGATCATTCCAGTCTTCTTGTGGGAAAAAGTAATACCAACTTTAAGCTAAACATTGAAATAAGAACATTACATGCATAGTTGTGCTTTACTATCCACAAGTATCATTTTCCAGAGCAGAAACATTCACAGATGCACTAACATTAGTGGAAACTTCTGTAAGTGGGAACCCTGAGTTGGGACTTGATGTGCACCAATGTTTCCAAGCCAGTTACCCCTTTGCATATTTTTCTGAGGGGGCATCCATAAGTATAATAAAAAACAGAAGCTCATACTTACATCCTATTCCATGTTACTTTCCAAGCTGTGAGTTTCATCTTGCATTAGTCACCATATGATCTCTATCATAATGGTGGGGGTCAATGAATAGATTAGCTTTATGGGAATTTACAGTTCTTCCATGCATCTAAAGTTTGGTAAGTCTGGTAACCACTGACCTAATTTTAATCTTCCCCCACTCTTAACTTAGAACTATTAAAATAAAAAACTTAAAATTTAATTCACGTTTCAACTCTTCATAAAATCTTGGATTATGTTACAAATCTACCTACAGAAACACACTCAAGTGTATGTCTTATACTGCAGCCCCGTTTAGCCTTTAGTTATAAATATCTTGAATTAATGTATGTGTAGAAACTTCATTCATGTTAAAAGTGAGAAGACTGCAAAATACTCAGTAGCACTCAAAGTCTTAGCATAAAGATGTCAAGGGCCACTTTAACGTGGTAGTTGTCTTTTTTTTTTGACTTGTAAAGAACTACATGTATATTAAACCTAATATAAACATCATTAAGTGATACTGCAATGTACTGCTAAAATTTTTTAAGTGTTTTTTCGGATTTTGAAAAAGCCTAATTTGTATCAAGTGCAAAAACAAGAATACTACCTTGTGTGTGTCTCTGAATTTACTGATCTCTCTTGATATCAGGTCTCTTTTGTCTTCCTCCATTTCTATAGCATTTATATCCTCCTAAAAAACAAGGGGGACAGGAGGACAAGCATTAACAGCCATCTGTACAGACACAGGAGAACAAGAGAAAAGCTGAAGGTTAGAAGTTTTCAACCAGTCTTGCAAGAGATAAACAAAGTCCTTCTGCAGTACCAAACCTGACAGGCTGATGTTAATGAGTGAAAAAAAAATAAAAAATCAGATGGACAAGAGTCACAAATCTGGCAACTAGCAGTAAACATAGTCATTTTCAAAGCCTACAATGTAAACGAACCTTGGTGATGAGTGGATAAGGTATCAGTGGGGCCACTGGAAATCTGCGGAAAATCTGCGGAAAAATCCACGGAGATTTTTTTTTTTAAAAATAGATTGCACACTACTCTGAAAAACAATGTTTTGTATGTTTGCACTACAAAGCAATATTGTATTGCTGTGATCTCAGTTCTTTGATTCAACAAAATTACAGAAGAACCTCGCTAATTCTCCCTCTCTGAACTACTTAAAATACATACTGAAGTCTTGTATTAGTAAGACTTCACTGAATTACAAGTGTACTACGGGATATTAGTATGCTATAGTAGCATCATAAACAAGACTAAGCTGCACTTGCCAATATAAATGATCAGTGTATTTGTAGTGGGTATGTCTTGATTTTATTTACTCGCTAATTCGCAAAATTTGGTAGATTGCACCTACTAACTAAGTTAGTGCGAATTAGCGAGGTTCCCCCGTGCTTGCAATTGAAAACCAGATTCCACTCACTCTCAGCTCCCCACACACATTTTCAACTTTCCCCACATCAGTCATGCCTTCATCCAGAACTAACAGACTCTGCTAACACCAGCGGGAGTCTTCACACCAAGATCTACAAGGGACAACAGCCCCAAAGCTGATGTGACACTGATTATCAGACATCTTTCCTGCAGTTACTGCAGGAGCCAGAGGCTCTTATCAAACTCAGCTCTACCTTATCACCTTCTCACAGCTTCCTTCTTGACATCCTCTCTTGTAGGTGCTTCACTGTCAGCTTTGCACAGCCAGATACTTTACAGACCTAACAAGAGCAGACAAAAAACACCTATGTCTGAATGATTAGCCAATAATCACAGACACGGGCTTTGCCAAGTTTTTTGAGCACAGAAGCCCAGTTCAGCCTCCTTTCACACCAGCATCCCACTGCCAAAGCCCACAAATCACATCAGCGTAAGAAACAGGTGAAAACCCAAAACTCAGCTCATATTGTCTGCCATCAGATGCCTGCTAAATAATGCAAAGAAATGAAAACAATTTTGCTTGGATGATTGATTATAGGGAAATTGCTCATACCTCCAAAGCGTGGCGTTTCCAATCACATCTTTGTTTCATTTGTCAGCAAAGAAATTAAGTTCCTCTCCTGGCACAGAGCCTGTGCTGTCCTGTTAGCTACATTTGGCACACTGCTTCACTTTGCAGTGGTTTCTTGCCTCACTTTAACACCTCACCAACAGAACTACCACACAGTGACCCCCTAAGACATAAGGTTCACCTTCAGTTCAACTCCTGAGGCTGTTCTCCCAGCTGTTCACATTAACCCCAAACTACACTCACTCCAATCACCACCAAGTGTCTGCAGCCTTGGAAAAATTAAGAGGACACCCAGCACCTGAGGACTTGCAGTCCCCTTCAATGTCTTCCTGAACTTGGGTTTCCCTCCTCCACCTCTGTGCAGTCACGCAGCTTTAAACAGGATGTGACCTTCAGATCTTAAAAGACATTTCAGTACCTGCTTCACATGAAAAAGCACGGGGATGAAGGCAGAACATTTGTGTCAATAAAGAGCAGAAAACAGTCCCACTGGCATAAAAGTGCTTCTCTTCCTCTCAGCTCCTAAAATCCAGCAACAAAAGGGATCTCCTCATCCTGGACTCTGCTATGGCAGGCAGTAGTTCTCTATATTGTTTTTGAATTAATTTAGCAAGCTCAGGTTTAAAAACAAGTTCAATTTTTGCCCCCAGCATTCCCATTATGAAAGGCTGTTGCAGAACATCATTGTTCTGACAGTTCAAAACTTACTTTTAATTTCCTGCCTAATTTATACCTGGCCAGTTTTAGGCTCATGTTGTTATACCAGTGCTGATCTTTGGTTTGAAGAGCTCCCTTTCCTCCTGATGTTTCCTCCACAGTGATATATTAACAGAGCTGCCACACAAGGCACGTTTAACCTAGTTTTAGCATTAAAAGATAAAGACTTTGGCTAATTATAGATGGGTTTTTAACTCCTCAAGGAAGAGACTGTGTTTTTGTATTGTGCTTAATTATAGATACGTATGGCAGAAAGGCATTTCATGAGATCATCAGAGGCAGGATCAAATATACTTAAATACCTATTTGTCCTAATAGCTGTTTTTCAAGCCCATTCCTAAAATTCATTAAGGAGATGCCACATCTTTCCTAGACAGCCTACTTCAGTGTTTTACCCCTCTAGAGACTGGAAGGTTTTTCCTAATACATTAAATCATCTTCAGTATGAATTCAAGCACTTTCCTTTTCTTACACCAGTGACCATGGAAAACAGCTCATCATGAGACTTTTTATAGGTACTATATATGTGCAGGAAGACTGACTGCATCCCATTTCCAGCATTTCTCTTCCAAAATGAACAAAGGCAATGCCTTCAATCTTTGGTGACAGGACTTGTTTGTCTAACCTCTTATCACTCACTTGTTCTGTCTGTTTTATTTCCCCCCAAATGGAATCTCTCTCCAAATTCCTTAATGGGTATAGATAAAGTTTCATATCAGTTCCGGACACCCACACTTGGCTGAAGCTCTGCCAGCCCCAAGAAGGTGGCAATAATTGCCTCACATGTCTGGCAGAGAGCACTCTTGTTAATACAGTATTGGATACAATGAGTTGTTTTGCAGCAGCAGTTGATTCATATTCTACTTGTGAACCAGTGCAACCCCAGTCCTCTCCTGCCGTGCTGCTGCCTCATTGTGTATTCCCTGTTTTGTGTTTGTGTATTCTGCTTTGCCTGCCTAAGAGGAGTGCTTTGCACTTGTCTTAATTTCATCTCTTTTGCTTTCAGGCAAGATCTCTCATTACAAGCAAAGAGAATACAATAATACAATACCACCTGCCGACCGATACCAATACCTTGCCCCCACCCTGCAGCCATCTTGCCCTTCCGGCTAACTCCCAGTTACCTCCCTGGGC
>JAVHNF010005817.1:10421-24080 GCA_034783455.1 Micropsitta finschii | reverse complement strand
GTGAGGGAGCGCCCCGGGGGTCCTGTCTACATCACAACTGACAGTCTATAACCCCTCTTCCATACAGTTTCTTCACCACCACCCCCTTCCCTAAATTTAATACCTCTGTAAACAGCAACTCCCACTGAGCACAAGCCTCATTTTCTCCTACCATAGACCTTTTGTAATGATTTCCACTACCAAGGCAGGAATCTGCACTCACCCAGCAGCAGCGTTTCATACCGTCTCTTGCACTCGCTGGCCCAGATCCTCAGCTGTGGAGGAAACATTAGGAAGGGAAAAACAAGACTTACTGGCCAAGAAATCCTTAATGGAGCCCAGTAAACTGGAGTGATGTTAAGCCTGTATCACCAAGAGTAACAGGACTGGTCCTTCAAATAGGCTGGTGTTAAACTTCCTTGTTTATTTTTTAGGGGAAAGACTTCTGAAGTTACCTTTTCCATCCAGTGCAGTTTGGCTTCGAGTTTTTTCAACTGTTCCAAGAAAGAAAATGAAATGTTGACTTTAAGCACCTCAGTTAAATACTCCCAAGCTGTGAAAGTACGTGTTTCACAGGGGAAAGGTCTGGTTTTAATGCAGTAGTTTGCATTTATAGGAAAGATAAACCTAGTCTGAAGTAACGTTTCTCTAAGCCTATTTTGGTAGAATTTGATCAGCGGTTTAAGCAACTGTAACTGATTCCAGGAACACTTCAAAGCAGGCACTTCTCATTGGCCATTTGCAAAATCACCTTCTGAGACTGAGCCTCTGGAAATACGTTTATTCACAGAATATGTCTTGCATTAGTCCTCAGTTGGCCAACAAAATTATCTAAGGCATGTCTGAGGCAGCTACTAAAAAGAAACTTAAAAGGCATTACTGTTGTAGTGGAGATGATGCAATACACTTGTGCTATTATCAGTCTCAAAGTAAAGTTAAATACATTCAAATGAGCTTGATCTGAAGGGATTTGATTAATACAGAGCTTTAAAGAAGAGGTGCTTTGAGTAAAGGCCTAACCTCTTTGATTTATTGTGCGTGAAAGCTTAGGTAAAAGGCGAGTGCCTTTACCCTGCATATCCCAGGTTTGCATGCCATGAAAAGGAAGTGACACATGATATTCCATGTTTTTTTTCCTCATCTCACAGGCAAGGCCTGCAATTATCAAATCTCTGCAGCAGGAAGCAAAATGCTAAATATGTTGGCTTTTATTCAGATAGGAGTTTGGAACAGAGTAGGGGTGAATATTCCCTTTAAATCAGCATTTGTAGTTGTTGCCTTGAGCTACGTGAGACCTTCTGAGGTTGGAATAATAGGTGCTCGTGAAAGAGAATATTGAAGGTCTTTATTTTTTAAACACTTTATTATCTAAGAGAACAGGAGTGTTTCAAGATTTCAAAGTCTCTTTCATCCTAACAGAGCAAAGCCTTTAAGTGCTTCCTCAATCCACCTCTCTGTGCAGGGCCGTCTAAGTATATGCTTAGATTTAAGCAGTTAAATTGATGGAGCTGATGCACAAATTCCGGCGAATGCCTAAACATAACATGGACGGGGTGTTTCTGGAATGAGGAACTGTTCTCTGGGGACCACACTTTCTAAACACAGCAGCAGGTGAGGATGGCAGAGGCAGACAGGAAGCAGGTGGCTGGTTTGCTCTATGCCTGCTCCTGACAAACGGCACACTGTCTTCCAAATCTGTGGCTTCACAGCCCTCTGGAGAACACCTCATGGCTGTCAGAAAACAATTAAGAAGTCATTATGAGCAAATGCTTTTGCCAGTCCGGCACCTGACACAGCCACCGGATGCACCTTAGCTTATGAGTCAGGAATGCACCAGCCACAGCTTGGGTCACGTAAGGATTCCCTGGTGCCGGTCTGCACCTTGGCCCTTCTCCAGCCTTTTTCTTGCCTTTGATTATTCCCTTTATTTATTTATTTAAACATCTGAAGGATTTGGCTCAAGAAAATCCACCTTTTTTTGCACGGTTTCCAGATTATCACTGTTTGCTGGGGAAAGAAATGCCTTCAGGACTATGCAATTATTCACGTGTAAACTGTTTGTTTGCAGTGCTGCTGAGTCTCAGGTGCTGGTCCTGCCCACACAGCCACACGCAGCTCTCCTGCTCTTTGTGTAAGGGACTGTGTGCTGTGTGGGATGCAGGAACACCACAAAGCCCTCGGGGGCTTTTGGGGGCAAAGCAGCTCCAAGTTGTGGTTGTGTCTTCTCTGCAGCGTGCATCCACAAATGTCACCATCTTCTAGAGGTCCTTGCTGCTTTTTGATTGCACCGGAGCTACTAAGTTGTAGCTCCCTGAGCAGCCAGAGCTTTTACAGCAGTGAAATTCTGTGTGGGAGTGTGCAGCCCTTGTTGAGGCTTCAGAACCTTATCTTCCCTAAAAATAGGAGTAATAGTAAAAAGCAGATAGGAAAAAATCCCTAAGAGAGCCATGATAATATCTCAAGGACAATCTGCAGAGGAAAGCAAAATGGCTTTGGAATGCTCTGCTTTACGGATACACATATTTCCCCACAGCCTCCTCCTCCTGATGCTGCTCTGTGATTTTCAGAAAAAATGTGTATTTTTAGTTTTGTGCATGTCTTTTCCCCTCTTTTCTTCCCCTGCATGTAAAAAGAAACAAAATGCTGCCCAGATTTGCCCACCTAGACTTTACCATACGTGTTTTGAAAGTAAACTCTGATTAATTGCTGAAAGAAGAATGTGGTGGTGATGGTTCTAATTTCTTTTCCCCATGAAGCCACTTCACACTTCCAGTATATAACAACTGCTCCTTGTGATAACTGCTCCTTCCTGTTTGTCCGTTTCATTTACCTGTTGCATCCTGTTGTAAATGGAGATCACATTCTCTTCGGATCAGGGACTTTCTCTTTTATGCTGGTTGTGTATTAGCCTTGCTGTTTGATTGGAGTTTAGGGAGGATTAGTGGGTACCACCATAAAGCAATTAGCATCTTGAAAAGTCAGTCATCTAGAGGGCTGGAATGGAATTCACTGAATTCGTTCCATTTGCAAATGAGCACACAGGGTTCAGCTGGAAGGCTCTGCTCATTCCCTTCCTGGAAGGTAACTAACCTTTCAGGTTTGGGGAGCCTGGTTTTGTTTGCCTTGCTGAATACCCTTTTAAGCCTTAGAACTTTACATAGCTCTGGGCACATTGGAGGTTCTGAGAAAAGATTAGACTGTGTGAGTGATCATGTGTATTGTTAGACCCAAGGATTGTTTATGGCCTTTTGTTCTAAGGACTGTTATGCATAACTGCACTGAATGCTTTTAAAGTTTAACATCCATGCTTGTGGACTGGGGTGTTTCCAGTGTCCTTAACACACTTCCAGAAGAGGGACTTTATCACATGTATTTTAAGGAAATGCATTGAGACTAATGGTGACCATTTTGATAAGAATCAAAGACCTAAAAGGAATCTGAAGGCTCTGGGTGTAATTCATCCAAATGTAACTAAAGTATTTCTGTGAGAACAAGAAATGAATCTTGGTTTGCTCTGGTGCCTCCAGCTCTTCTCTTTTAGTTCAGTCTGTTGCGGCTTTTACCATTCTCTCATTTATGTTAAAATATTTTCCCCTTCAAGCCCAAATTCTGCAAATGGGCACAAGGAATGCAGAATATGATGTCTTCTAGTTCCCCAGGGCACTTCTGGTTTTCTTCTTTGATTTCTGCATAGAAAAAGCAGATAGCAACGGCCCCTCGCTTCCAGGGAAGAGGACTGTTTTTAGAAGACTTAACCATTGCCAACTGCAAGCAACCACACTGCAGTGAGTCAGCACATCTCAAGGCTAGGTTTCCTGCTGTGGGCAGCACACGCTGCTCCTGCAGGTGCTGGCCTTATCAGAAGATGGATGGTAAACCAGTTCCCCCTTCCACACCTCCTCCCTGTGCTCCCAGCATGCACTTGCTACTGGGACCAGCTGCCTGGCTGTGCTCTCACTGGGTTCCTTGCTCATCTAATATGGAGCAGGATATCTGGGACGAGGAGCATAGAGGCACTGGGATGAAGGCTGCACTTTATTACAAACTAGTGTCCTACTTTTTGTCTGGGTGGCCTGATTTCTACAGTAGTGCCAATCCGCATCGTGGTGTTTACAGAGTAAAGACAGGATGTGCGCCGGCCTGTCGTGGTGCATTATCTGCTCATGTTATATTTTTAGGCTCTTGCTTCCATGACAGAATATTCAGTGACAGTATATTTGCCTACAAGCCTTTGAAGGTCTGGTTTTGCCTCATGTCAGAATTCCCATTGTTTGGGATTCAGCCAGCATTTGGAGCAGCAACGCTGCATTTTCCATGGCATCTCCATACTGTTTCTAGAAACAAACTTTGTGGTGTTTTCAATCAAGCCACAGGTCCTGCCTTAAAATGGTTGAGTTTGTGGCAAGGTGACTGCTGATCTTCATGCCAAACAATTGTGGTGAGTGTTAGGAAAGCAATAGGATGTGTGTGTGGTGCTGATAATTGCAACACCCCTAACAGCCTGTGGAGTAGCTGCTCTCAGGGGGCCGCTCCTCAAGCTTGTCTTACAAGTAAACCCGTGTTCATAGCAGGGGGAGGACCTATCCAGTGATCCTCAGTTCATTCAGCAAACCAGGAGTGAAAATCGTTGTTGCAAGTATTGGAGCTGCAATGTGAGAAAGCAGTGCCCGGAGGAGGAGGAGGACAGACGCTTGGTGTGAAGAGCTGGGCCAGAACGTTGGAACTTTCCACCAGCAGCGAGAGCGCTAATTCCCCAAGCTCAGCACATTCAGAGCCTGATGCAAAAACTCATCTTTTCCATGAGTATTTTATTTTTAATTTTTAATATTTTTCACAAGCTCACAATGGATAAAAATAAATCCTTAAGAACTAATCCAGTTAAGCTTTTCCTTGCCGGCTGAGGGGAGAGAGAGGGCCAGAAGGAACAATGAACACTGTGTTTCTCTTTTGCAGTATCTGGTGAGTGGTCAGATACAACAGTGCTAAAGAGGTCACATAAACACAGATAATTTGGAGCTGGCTACGCTCCGTTACGGCTCTGGGTGGGAGAATGCACTTTTGGAGGGGCCGGAAGCAGGACAAAGCTGTGTGAGCACCATGACTTAGATGACTGAAGGAGACAAATCCTCTCTAAATCAATTACCATTTGTTCCTTATTAATAATTCAGCTGCCAAGAATGTGCTTGTTGCTTTAGGGGCGGGGGGGAAAGGATACAGATTGTCTCTGAATAGCTGGCAGTGTAAAAGATGCAAGACAGTACTCATGGGAGTATCCAGAGAAAACTGTGACCGTGGGCTGTATTCATTACTTTAATACTTTTGCACCATTTCCTCCCTCTAAACCATTTTGCCTTTTGCATCGTGTTGATGGTGTATGGCATGCTGAGTTCAACTGGCCTTTCAAAAGGAATGAGACAGTGAAGGATCATTCTTCCATCTCATCAGGGCTGGAAGGCTTTTCTGTGCCCTGGGGTAATGCTGAAAGCAGCACAAGACAGGGAGAGAGAGGCTGAAGTGGGAAGTTGAAGCCGAGGAGAAGCATGTGGATGTCCACTTTGGGCAAGGAATTTGAGAGGAGGGGGAGGAACCGCAGTTGGGATGAGCTCTCAGATGTACTATAAAGAAGGCCGGAGTACCTTGAGGGCAGGGCTCTGCACTGCTTGAACTTAATACCTTGTAGAAGATACGGGACAGATTAAGAGAGGAGTGTGATGGATGGGTCAGAATGATAATTTTAGCAGCTGTGCTTTTTGATGGGTTGGAGGGACAAAAAATAGTGATCTGGTGTGCCAGAGAGGAGGAAGAAGTTAGTGGGGATGACATGAGGACAGGCAAGTTGCTTCAGTTGCTAAAAGGAAAAAGAAGGGGTAGATCTTCATTTGGTTTGTGGGGGTTTGGGGGTTTTGGGTGTGTTTTCTTACTTTTTGTGCAGGAAAATGTCTCAAGTAGTGAAAAAGTAGAAGAGGGGAAGGGCACTGGAGGCAGTGTGGAACAGCGGTTCAGATGGCGGGTAGGTTCCTAGAGTAAGGTTTAACATCATAGTTACACAGCAGGAGTGATTTCAAAAAGTTTATCTGGGCAAAAGATATTGTCTGGAGATGTGGAGCTTTGGGAATGGGATAGGGAAAATGGAGGGGAGTTGGACTCGTTAGTGCTTAATGTCTCATTGAGAGAGGGAGTTGGATCCTGTTTCATACAAAGCAGACAGTTGGTGCAGACTCTTAGTAAATAGATGTGGTGCTGTGAGGAGGAGGTATGATTGGTCATTGCCTGTGTGTATTTTAGAGCAATCGAATTTGTTTCATGGAGTTGTTTTTTGAGGGTAGAGTGGGTGTGTGGACCAAAGGCTTAGTCACGAGGGGAGGGGAAAGAAAACTGTCTTGACTTGTGAAATCAAATGTTTGTGACTTACCCCATTGTTTCCCTATCTTCACGTAGCTTATGCCAGTATTCACAAGCTGCAGGAGTGAGTAGTGCTGTTAGGTCTCTGTGTGCTGTCTCCTCCTTTTTGTATTCGGGTATTCAGAGAGGATTGGCTGCTCCTTCGCACCCTCTATCGCGTGCTTGCTCTCACTCATGCCTTGGACAGCCCAGTAAGTATTTAGGGAAGGTGTAGGTAGTGAGACATCTCCCAATCAACACAACCTGGAGGGTGCTTAAAAATGTGTGCATGATTCACTGGAAGGCCCTCTGTTCTCTGAGTCACCGCTGACCCAGGGCCCTAGCAAGTGCATTATGCTGCTAAAGAGGAGACATAAAAAGAAGGCCATAATTGACTGTTACCTCTTTATGCCTCATCGTGTTGTTTTAGAGAAGCTGGGTGGTGTTCCTGGGTCTCCTGTCTGCATTTCATCTTGAGTAGTTATTATGGTTTGTTGCTCAAGTTTCCCTCAAGCTTTGATTTGGAGCGAGTGGTGGTGGTCTTCATGTTGACCATGAGAGCACAATAGCGTTGCTGTGAGCTGTTAAGGAACATTTTAGTGTTACTCTCATCTTGGCTTTACTGCAGGGATGGACAGATCTGTTTGTGCACTTGTACAGCTTTGAAAACACTAGGATTTGAAGAATTGGAAATTGGTTTATCTTCTGTGGGTTCCACTTTCAGGTCACTGCAGAGGGATGGTGGACTATTGCTGCAAGGCCAGGAGGGATCTCCCCTGTGCCTTTAAGAGCTTCAAGTCTTTTAACTACTGTTACTGTTCAGTACTCATAAAGGTTGCCAGATGGCAAGGTGATATGAGACCTGGGAAAGAAGAGCCTGTGTGGTTACAAGATGGGAGCAAAGAGGAGGAGAGTCGTGCTCCCAAACAGCATTCCTTGCTGCTTTTGTGAGTGCCAAAACCACACGCAGCAGACCAGCCAGACTCCTGTGTGGCTGGCATTAAAGGCACCAGCCAAGAGAGGCAAAAAGAAAAGCGAGGAAGAAAAACATCCCTTCTTTCTGGAATTGTGCTGGTCATTTTCCATAATTTGGGTGATAATGGCTGGCAGTGTCACTGTCACCCTGGACCAAAGACAGAGGGTGCTCATTCCTTCTGCGTCACTCTACTCTACCAAGGTTTGACGGAGGATGATGTGAAGCTGGCATAAAAATCAAAAGCAGCTTTAAAATTTGCTTTTTCAAGTACAAACTAATATTTACCTGTGAGTCTGCTCCCTCTTTGTTCCCCTCTCCTTGGCAAGAGCAGATCTGCTTCCAGTTTAAGCTTAAAGTCTTAGCATTTATCCAGGGAGGTTCCTGGGATGTGAATGTTAATTTTTAGTTTGAAGAGGGGAAAAGGGGAGATGACAACAGGAAAGGTACTTGAAATGGCTCCTTGTTCCTTAAATGTGAGGTTTGATGCAGTTGATATTTTCAGCTGTTCGTTATGGATACCTCATGGAAAACTTCTGACAAACATCCCATTTGGGAGCAGTTCTGTCTCCTGTGGTGGTTGAAGGGGTGACCTGTTTTCATGTTGGGTTTTTTTTCGTGACTGTTCTTCAATCACTTCTTGCCTCAAGTTTTCATTACTGCTGACATTTACATGGAAATAAGGTATTTGTTCACACTGATGTCAGCTGCTTGCTTTTTCCTGCTCCTTTCTATGTCATAGCAGCTGGATTTCCATGCGAGCAATAGCCACGATAAAACCTTTACTGGAAAGGTACCGTGCACGCACATGCTTAAGATCCTGTTTGAATGATAAGAATGACTTAGCGTGATACTGTTACGTGCTTCATAGAGCTGTTATTCATGCTGCTGTGCTGCTCTCCCACACATCCTGCATTAGTCAGAGGTAAGCATTGAAATTCTACATCCTTGCTCCCAGTTGTATCACCAGTGCAGAGCTGATGCAGTTTATGGCAGGGGAGAGTGAAGGAGAGAGGGAAAGCATCAGTGCTTGTTTTAGTGCTGCTTTACTTACAATAGATGGTGGAGATCTTGATGGGAACATGGTGCATCCTGATAGGGATCCTGAAGGGAGCAACAGCATCTAAAAGTGCGATTTTTGGTGAGCAAGGGAATTCCTTGTCCCTTCCAGCATGGGGAAAATGCTCTTCCCCCCTCCTTTTCTCTGAGTTTTTCAGGGCGGGTTTGGGTTTTTTTTTACCATCACCTGTAATTTAGGAAAGCAGAATTGGGCTTCCATGAATAAGGTAATTATCTTGGCTGGAGGGGATAGCTGCAGGAGTGACGTTCTCTTGCTGCATGGCACGGTCTGCTGTGAGTGGGAGCCTGAGGAGCAGCCTTTCAACTGATCTGTAGATTTACTAGAAGAAAGGAAGCTTTCAGGTAGCCACATACACAGCTTCCTTCTTCGCTGCTGAGAGTGTTTGTTAGGGAGAAAACATTTCAGCTGAAGCATTTTCTACCTCTCTGGTACAAATAACCCTCTTCTGTTATTGTATAGGAACAGTCCCCCAGAATAAAACTAATAACCACCTCCTTTCTTCCCTCACCCTCCTCAGATGTGCTGTAAAACCTGATTATGAGACAGAGAAGTTTATGAAGTTGTTCCTCCAAATACACGTGGACTCTTGCAGAGTCCTGAGTCTCTGATTTCAGTAGTAATTACAGACAGAAGAGACTGTAAAATATTAACTTCTGTGGGCTTTTAATGAGGCGTTTCATCTGAAATCTGCAGCATTCCCCTAAGACATCTTAGTCTTTTCAGTTTACTTTTTAAGCTGTATTTCTCCTGCATTGCTGGTGACTCATAATTAAGGAAGTCAGAGTTGTAAAATTAACACAGCCTTCTTCCACTACCCTTTTCACCTCTCTCCCACAGCACACACCTTATGTTAACTCCTTGTGGAAACTTCAAGGCTTGTTTTGGTAGCGGAGGTAGTTCTTTGTCATCGGGACCAAGGAGGAAAGTCTGTGAGAATCGGCTCTGTGATGAAATACGCAGTCTGCACATGGGAAATGATTCATGCTGAACTGATTCATTAACAACTCGTAGGATGCCAGAGCGGGTCGGAGGCTGGGAAAGCTTGGTTGGAAAAGAGAGCTGGTTAATCGGTTGGGAGAATGGGGGAGACCGAAGGCAGAGGAACCCAGACTCAAGTTTTTGTAATCAGGCTGCAGCCTTAATGAAGAACAGGTCCTCATCCCAGAGCCATGTGTAGCTCTGCTGTTGAATGGATCCCTAAGGACATCCCTGCAGAGGGGCTGGGAATGGGGGAGGATGTTGGACGGAAGCGTGAGTGTTTGTGGGACCAAGACCCCTCGTTTGTGGTGTGCTGTTGATCAGTACTGGTTGGGCAAAGAATTACAGAGCTGAGCTGCTGTTAAACCAGCTTGAAAAGCAATAGCATGTAGAGCCAGTGGAATTAATGGAAAGCATGAAAGGCCCATGTCATGCAAGGAATGCATCGATCTTTGTCTGAAGTACCTGAGTTGCTTCTGAAAGTGGGAGATGGGCACTCTGGAAAACTTCACCCTGGATCTCATTATCCGAGCGGGGGAGGTACAAACACAAATGTCCAATCTTGAAATAGCTGCTTTTCAAATTACAGGAAAAGCAGCAACATTTTCACTATATAATACAGAAAATAACAGCGATGAACCTCGAGTAGCCTCAAACTATTCCAAACAAGATAATTTGAGGCTGTAGCACAGTGTATTTTTAGTTATATCTGCTATAAAGTAAACATGTTCGTTGCCTGGGACCACCAAAAATGTTTCCATAAGAAATGTTGGCTTTGTCCCAACTTGATAGAATGCACAAACATTTGTCTGAGAAGTCAGTTCCGACTCCTGGAATTTATATGAAGTTTCTGTTGGAGGCACTGGGAATTGTATATATTGTGAAGGAGAGCCCAAGGTCTTAAAACTGTCGTTTTTCAGCACTCACTATGATAATCACTGTTGCTTTTGTCAGTGGACAGATATATTTGGGGCAGCAGCTCTTGGTGTGAGACTTCTGTCTGAACATTGAGCAGCACATCAGTTTCTTTTCTCATTCAGCAGTTAAGCAGCAAATTCTTTCCTTGGATCCTTAGCTCTGGTTTTCTTTGGGCTGTAGGAACAGTTGATTCTAATTTGCAAAGCTCTCTTGGTTTCAGTGGAAACAGTAAGATTATTTTCCCTGCAGTATCAAGATGATGCGTGTGGAAGCTTGGTATTAAATGTAAGTCAGTGTAGATACCATGGAAGCTAACGCAATAACTGAGTTTTACGGCACCTTTTCTTTTCTCTTGCTAGCAAGAGGACCATGTGCTCCAGTTATTCCTTCTTTCTTGAGCTGCCTTTGTTTTGACTGCACTCTGTGTTACAGAAGCTTATCTGAATCTCGTTGGCGTTTCCATCCTTCCATTTTCTCCTTATGAAACTCCTCAGAACATACAAATACACAGCCCCATCAGTATGCCTGGAATCTCCTCGGCGAGAGGAAGTCACTGGTTTGGTTGGATGGAAGTGTGTTGGGGTTTGGATTTCAGGATTGGAGTTAAACACGGGATTCTGGGAAGAACTGATGAGCTCATGTGATAAATGACTTTTCAAAAAGGCACGCTCCTTTCGACAGGCTGTGTCTGTTCCTTCCACCCCCAGTCCCCTTAAGGCTCAAGCACAAATTAATTCAGATGAGTCTGACACAGATTTGGGCAAATAAACTTTGCTGAACTAAATGAAAGGACAAGAGCTGCTCAGAAACACTGGAACTTGAGAGGAGTTAGGGAAATCATGCAAAATGTTACATTTGTTCTGGGAAAGGGCTTGGATGCGATACCTTCAGAAACAGTCAGGGCCTCAGATTCCACTTCCATCCCTTGTGCTTTACCAATTTCTATTCATGGTCGATCAGTAGTAGTGAATTACCACATTTTTACCAGGCTGAAGCTTGTCCTGTCCGCCTCTTGCAGTAACAACAAGGACAATCAGGGGTTTTTCACCTTGTTTGCTGACAGCTCTGGGTTTCCTGCGGGTAGAGGGCAACAATCAGAGACATTTGAACTGCATCATTCCTGCTGCTGTTGTTAGAAACGGTGTCGCTTCAGTTTGTGCCTTGTTGGGGAATTCACTGCTTTCCTTTGATACCTCAGTCATGGAAGAGTGGACCTTTTCTGAGAGCTGCCATGCACCTTGTGGGTCTGAGTGCAAGTGGGTAAGTGTGGATGGCAGAAATACTAGGATGTACATTAGGAAGTTTAGAACTGGGTTTATGATTAAGCCTTA
This sequence comes from Micropsitta finschii, assembly GCA_034783455.1. Classification (NCBI taxonomy): domain Eukaryota; kingdom Metazoa; phylum Chordata; class Aves; order Psittaciformes; family Psittacidae; genus Micropsitta; species Micropsitta finschii. The sequence continues at coordinate 12,439 of JAVHNF010005817.1, read as the reverse complement.
ATTACGCATGAGGACACATTATGTTTTTTCTAGGGTAAGAGGGTGAAGGACATGCATGGTTTGGCCTCTGAAGTACCCATTTCTGTGCTACTGACTGTCAGAAAAAGGAGGAAATGAAAGATGTAGGGGCATATAATTACAAACCAGCTATAAATAAAGGAAGGGGAGCTGGGTTTGATAGCCAGCAGCAATATCCTATAGCTGTGGCACAAGTAGAAGTGGTGTAAATAACAGAGATTAGTAAAAAGTACAGATGAGAAAACAGATCCTGATACTGTGTGACAAAACAAGATCTGTCTGTAGCTTTAAAGAAATCTGAATTCAACTAAGCTGTCATTTGCATGTCAGCAGGGAGCAGAAGTGGATGTAGCTCAGGGAAGATTGCTGTGGAGTACAGGACTAGCAGAAGGCGGCTTTAGAGCAGCAACAATGGACAGACAGTTTATGGTAAACCAATAAAACGTACTTATGTCTGAATCTGAAATTAGACTCTGAAAAATATGGTCTCAAGGCACCTGCTAAAGAGCTTAGCATTACTGGAATCTTAATAAATGACTCATGCTGTCATAATCTGATCCTGACATCAACTGTCCGTGCTGTATTTCTTCAGCTTTCAAGTGGGGGAAGGGGAAGTCTGCAAAGCCTTAGTAAAGACTGAGAGATGTAAATAGGCAGTTAGGAGCCCACACAAGATATATTGGTAATTTCTGTAGTGTCAGCTACTTTTCAAACCCAGTACAAATGAGACTCAAAGAATTATGCAGCATCAGAAGAAATGGGATTTGCTCTTTACCTTTAAAATCTACCTGAAACCACAGACTGTAGATTCTAGCAGTCTCTGTTCAAGACTTGATGGTCAGCAGATGCGTGGAGCTGTGCCACCCACTGGCTGTGATCCTGGGCTTACCTGTAAGTACACACAGAGTGGTGTACACCCGCGCAGAGGGTGTCACAGCCTTTGCCTCTTAGCAGCGCTCTGTGAAGGTCAGAAGCATCTGAAGTCAGCTACCATCTGCCAAGGTAGAGAACATGCGGTTTTCTTCTGTATCCACAGGAAGACTTCAGTGGGAAGAGTAAGCACTCCAGATGAGTTACCAGCACAAAATAGTGGTCATCTTTGATAACATTGAGGGGGTGATGGGCTCCTTATTCTTGGGGTTGTCTTTGACACAAACTTTTCTTTTACTTGGGAGGAATCTTCCGACTTCATTGCTCTGGGAGTAGCAGGAACTTATTCTCTCCATAGAGCCGTGTTGCAAATGAGATGTTTGTTAATTCTTTTAATCTATAAATGTAAAGTGCTAAGGAGAAGTATTAATTATTAGTTTCCTCTACGGCAGTGTGATAATGTGCATTGCAAACCTCAGTTTGACGCAGTTCCTTCTATTTCCAGAACTTGAATGACAGTGCTGTTAAAGCTGCACCGGCAATTGGAAAATGTAGTGGTGCTGAGCAAATTGAGGGGAAAGAGATGGCAAAGGATCAGCTTTTGAATCACAAATGTGCTGCATGGATCAGGTTTTTTTTACTCAGTGTTGTTCTTTTGGCCACTATTCAGGGAAAGTTGAGATGTTATCCAACTTTTGGGTGAAGCCCTGTGGATGCTGCAGTGCTCTGCACACAAAAGCCAGATTCTGCTACAAGAATAAGAGCTTATTTTCCTGGTGTAGACCAGATGCAGGGCCAGTAAGGAACTACTAACCATGTTTTGTGCTTAAGAGAAAATCACAGCCCGTCGCCATAGTTCTTAGTGCATTTTAGAGCATACAGGCAACTTAGTTGTTGCGGGTTTAAAAATCAGCTTCTTCTCCTGGTTTTTAGTGGGAAATCCCTGGAAATGCGTAACTTACACTCCTGTTTCCTGGTGGTTTTTCTCTTTTCCTTTTTGCACATGCTATTGTTACTGGATACTTGAGCTTTCAGGCGTTTTGCTCTCTTGGAAGATTAATGCAAACAGGAGTGTATGAGTTTGAATGGTAAGGAGAGGGAGTGGATCTGTGATAGAGTAAATCTGAAGA
>JAVHNF010005817.1:0-10406 GCA_034783455.1 Micropsitta finschii | reverse complement strand
TAAATCTGAAGATTGCCAACCTTGACAGAGGTTACCTGTAGTAACTTACTGCTTCTATCATTTTGCTTAATTTGCACTTCTGCATCCCACTGGTTTTGACTTTATTTTTAAAGAAGGAGAATGGGTGCAGGGGAGACTTGCATGATGCATCTAGAGGAAAGATAGCTGCAAAGTGCTCAAAGAGGAAGACATAAAACAACAAGTACATCTTTCCAAGTGGGGGAAGGTGGTTTCTCTTTTCCAATTTAGGGTCTTACAAACCAAATCAGATTAAGAAAAACCCAACACAAACCAAACCGAGCAGCAACAACAACAAAACCCCAACCAACCAACCAAAAAACCCCACCGTCACGCCTGGAAATCACATCCCTGTTACGCAATGTAATGTTCTCCTATTTACTCCTTACTCTGTTTCAGACTGTTACAGAGGAGTGTTTAAAAATGCTTGTGTCATTCTTTTTCCTCCCCTCTCTGTTTTTGCTATTAAGACTCGCAGTTGCCCTTTGGTCTTTGAGCGGCAGCAGTCTGGGCAGTCTGGATTAGCAGTTTCATATGTTAAACTTTGTTTGTAACAACATACAAGGATGGATCAATCCTAAAGGTGTTCAGCCTGAGGGGGTTTTTGTTTCTTGTAGACACTGCAGTGGTGTCCTGACCGTGCCTTAAGTTGTTGTACAAGCAATTAAATCACCTAACTGCATTCCTGGGGTCTTGGTCTCTCTTTCTTCATTCATTACTTTTTAATCTCTGGTTATAACTGCCCTGGGTGTGGAGTAACCTCTCCACTGGATACCTCTTGATCATGTTTGCACCATATTGTAAACTTCAAGCCTCTGGCTGACTTCTCCTAGGGCATCTTTCACCAAGCACTGAGTCTTCTGAGCTGTATCCCACGTGCAGGCTATGGGTGTATAGTCATTATCTATGCTGCTAACAGCCACAGCATGGGCTGGGACAAGCATGCTGTGAGGCGTTAGTCTGCTCTCCTGACCCAGCACAGCCACCCAGCCAGTTTGCTGGCCAAGGAGTTGTCATTCAGGTGGGGAAGTGCTGGTCTCTGCTGTTCCTCTCAATGGGTTGATCCTTGACATCACTGAGCCACTGTGTTCCTCCTCTCTGCTTCTTCTTTGTCTTGTCACATCAAGACTTTGTATTTCTGAATCATTGTTGAATTAATTTCTTTGCTATAACCCACTGCTAACTGGTATCAGACCAGCAGTCTTGCTGTGTTCTGGCTTTGGTTTTACGTTATCTTGCAGGCTGTCATAGCCCACACTCTGTCACACTCACAGGAGGTGATAACTACAGATCATCACATTTCCCTCAGTAAATCAGGCTTGGGGATCACAATATTTTCTTGTTCTTATCTTGCAAGTTCAGGGTATGTGCTGCTTATAAAAGATGCACTAGAACACCCTCTGGCAGCCAGAGGCTGCATCACCCGCTTGCTCTAAACATTGACACTGAAAGGAAGAGCTTTTTACTACTTGTGCTATTTAATCCCACCATGCAGTATAGAGACACTTTGAAGGTGTGTGTCCCACCAAAACAGATGGTGCTGCTTTTGGAGACAGCCATCCAATGCTGAATTTTTGGCCAAAGCAGTTAAGGTGTTTTTAAAAGAAATCCTGTTAGATATCATGGAATAATGAATGGAGCAAGTTAGTTGTACAGGGAGACCTGCTCAACACAGACCGGTTGTAACAAAGGAAATAGGGGGGAGCAATTCAGTAACTCAGTGGAATCTTTGGTACTGCTGATTTTAATGGATGTGCTGAGCTCCCAGGTGGTTTGGAGACTACTTCAGCATTCAAGCTCAGACTGTGCTTCAGGACAGGACCAAGAAAAGGTAGAAGTTGTGTGTGCTGTGGAGTTTATTATTGTCGGATTACTGTGCAAGTGGATGCGAGACACACGTCTGCTTGGGTCATCCATGAGGGCTGTGGACTCCAGAGGTGTTGAGCTAGCAAATGTGGTGCACACTAAGGAAAGTGTATACTAACTCATCTCACAGAGCTTTCGGCTTTCATCAGGTTCCTTCAGGAAATGTTGCAGCCTGTTAACCCATGGAAGAGGGGATGGTCTTCTGCCAAGTTCAGGACCTGAACCAGCTTGTGGTGTGATGCTGAGGGGACAGGAGCCGATGACTGCTGCCTAGATAATGTATAAGTGAGATGTGTGGGTGCTCAAGACAGTTCTTATGCTAAATCGTTTGCATCTACAAAGAAGTGTTCAGGCAGCTAAGAAAGATGTGTCAACTGTGGTACTTGGAGTGCTGTATCTACACAAAGAGCTGCCTGTAGCAGAGCACGGTCTTTGCTCATGAAATCCTGTGTCCCATCTCAGCCATACCAGTTATCTGTTGCTTTGGTCAAAATTCTCCTTGAGAGCTGAGGCAGGACAGCAGAAGGAAATAAAGCTGCCCTGTTACTTTGCCACGTTGTTCCCAAGAACAAGCAGACAGTGTTGATTTGTCCCAAGTCCCTCAACAGAGAGCCTGAGGAGAGATTTCACAATCATAAAAATGCAATTAGTCCCCAGTGCTTTGGGGAAATATAATTTCTTTTCCCATATCTTCTTATTGGGGGCAGAGGGGAGAAGGGGAGGTTAATATATCTGAAAATAAAACATATGGCTCTGTAATTTTAAGAAGTCTGGTTTAGATAAGACTGTAGGAGCAGCCCATCTCTTGTGCAGTGCAAACAGCATTCACGCCAGGAGCAGTGGTCGATAGCAAGCACAACACGTTTTCCCCAGTGTGTAGTCTCTGCTAACAAAAATGAGTAGCTGTGATAGTAGTGGTTGAGAATCAGTTCTGCTTTCAGGCTGGTTTTGGTTTAGGTAACCACTGAAGCTGTTCAGGATTTGAGGCCTGCTCAGACAACAGTGACTTGGTGTCTCTCCACGGTCTCCTGCAAGAGCTTTGTCAGTGCAGGGGCACTGTTAACCTGGGTGTTGAAGCACTGCATCCTGAGAGGGCATCAGGCACATGGATGGACATTGCTCATCGTTTGTGAAGACTTCATAGCTTTACCAAGAACCCTGGGCTGGTGGGAAGAAGTGCATTTTACCCTCCAGCTCACTGGGAAGTTTGCTTGTAGGTATAAAGAGTTTCTTCCACCCTGGGAAATGTAGTTAGAGACCCATCCTTGCAAGTAATCCAGAAGTCATAGACACTTTGTGTTAGTCCTCCATCCTAGCTGTTAGCCTCAACCGAAATCTGTCTGTGCTGCTGTCATGTCCATCTGCTCATGGTGACTTGGAACAGCAAGAACACTTGCCACAGTTGTGTCTCCTGTGGGACACTTGGAATAATCTCTCTGAATCTTCTTTTTTCTCCTCACTTAGATGCAAGATATCCTTCTAAGCGCAGAGATGTTTGGAAGGGGAGCAGAAGAGCAGTCCTGGTTTGTTCCTTGTTTCAGCCTACTCTCTTTTTGCTAAATATAGTGAATAGTTTCACACTTTTGGGAGATACATTTTTGAAGTTTTTCCACGTTGATAAGTTCTGAGGTCACACAAATCAAGTCTTGGGCCCACCACGGTTCCCACCTTCCATAGAAGATTGGTTCTAGACGCTGGCACCCTCCTTGTGAGTCTTCCACCCGGGAAAACTGATTTCTGCTTTCCTATCCTCAGAAGGAGTTTGGTTTAAGAATACCCTTGGAGAATGTGCCAGATGCTCATCTGGTTGGTCACCCCATCACAGAGCAGTCTGAAGAGAGAGCTTGACCCATAAATAACAGCACAATGTGAAGAAATACATACTATAAATACATGCAATAAATAACTGGGCGTTGTGCGTTTTCCAGGGCTCTAATATACTTGCAGGTTTTAGATGTTTTGTAACCTCTACCAGCAAGTCCCTCAGTGATAAACTCCTTATATACTTCATACATAACGTTGTATGACATGTTTTCCTGCTTCCCTAAATCAGGTGCTTGTCAGTAATAGCTTGAGGTGGTTGTGTTCTGCCTTCCTGGTTGTTGTAGCAGTGTTTACAAGAGGTGTGCAAGTTACCAGTCTCTGCCAGGGAAGCTTTTGGGAAAACTGTTTTAGGGCAGCCAAGACTAGCACAGCCACTGCTGGAGTAATTGTTTGTGTGTTTTGGTTTGGGCTTGGTTTGTTTTTCTGGACTGGCTGCCAACACAGAGAACCAAGGGAAGGAATTCCGAGCACAATTTCAGTTTTCCCCCTTTTTTTCTTTCCTTGACAAATTAAAAATTAGGAATATTTCATTTCAACAGTCCCCTCAAGTGTTTCATTTCAGTCATTGAGAAAAGCAAGGGAAACGAAGGCTTGGACTTTAAACAAAGTGCCTGGGGGATGTTCCTGTTTAGCAGCTCAGGGAGTGGAGCCCTCATCCAGGATGGAGGAGACCCTGCTCCAGCTCTTTCCTCTGATGGAGAACATTTGAACCTTCCCAGGAAGGTTTGCTAGGAACAGGCTACTGTGAGGATGGGATTAGATGGAAAGTGAGTCGGAGGAGACGCAGGCTGGATGTGAAAACAACAGTGAGCAAGGCTGAAAATCTATATTTTTTTGGTTTCAAGCAGCAATTTGGAAGAGGAAAGTGAAAGATCTGCTTGTTTGTAAGGGGTGGGAACACTGTTTGAAGGAAAGGTATCTCTGTCAGCTTTGGATAATCTTGTCACAATGGGAATTCATCTCTCTGTATCTTAAAAGTCCAGTTTTCTTAGCACATATGTTAAGATGTACCTTTACATGCACAGCATAATTTGCTGAGAGTGATGCAAACATCTTGTTAGTTAGTTTAAGAAGTACCACTAAACGGGTGTGTTCTTACTTGCTGTGGCTCTTCTCTCTGCCTCCAAATTAGCCTCTTTCTGAAAATGAATAAATCTCTTTTATAAAACAGGTATTTTACCGTTTTAGAGATTTCTCCTTGGCCTGAAGGCTGGACAGGAATGCCTCCTTGCAGCACTGCCTCAGCAGGTTTTGGTGACCAGCACTTTTTGCGCTGGTGTCAGGATGCTGAGTTGGCCGGGCCTTTGCTTTGAGCCCTCCTGCTGAAGCCTCCAGTCTTCACATTAGGTTCCCCTGTGTAGTGTTTGCTGGGATGTGCTCAGTACTACCCTTGTGTACCAGTCTAAATCCCTGTCATCTCTGTGTTCTCACTGCAGATCGTTAGATGGCCGGCTCCAGGTGTCTCACCGGAAGGGTCTTCCCCATGTGATCTACTGCCGGCTGTGGAGATGGCCAGACCTTCATAGCCACCATGAGCTGCGGGCCATGGAGATGTGCGAGTATGCCTTTAACATGAAGAAGGATGAAGTCTGTGTCAATCCTTACCATTACCAAAGAGTGGAAACCCCAGGTACTGCTGGCCCCGGGTGCAATTTCTCAGTACCAGCATAAGCGATTTATAAGTGTATTTCAAAATGGAATAAAGCAGCAGGCGTAGGGTTTTAAAACCAAAGTGTATTTATTATTGATGCTAATCTCTTACTGTATGCAGCAGAATAATTTATGAATCTGCGCTCAAGGGGAAAATACCGTTTTAAATGGATAAAATCCGAGTTGGAGCAGGTTGCACTGCTGCCAGGTTTTTAATGTGGGATTCATTGTATGCACACAAACAACTCACACACATAGTAGGTACAAGTATGAGCTGTGACAGTGTTGTATGTATCCCTAAGTGTTGGTATTAAATTAAGGATAAACTTAATATTAAGTTGAAGTGGATCTAAGAATAGCTCCCAGCACAACTGAACTTCCTATTCTGAAGTCTCCTCCTGCCTCTGAGAGAGACTGTCATCTGGAACTGCGGATACTTCTGTGTGTTGGTGCAAATCTGCAGAACCAGTCTGGATGTTTATGCTAATGCTACCTTGCTGTTTCATTTTATATGAAATTTATTCCTTTGGAATCATGTGATAATAACTTCTCCGAAATGAGTTTTCAAGACCAGTTTCTTTGCCTTAGAAGGGGTAGACAGGCTAGGTGTGCGCAGATAAGCACGTATCCCATCCCCAGCTGAGGGGTGTTAAGAATAGCATCTTTAACTGCTGCTATTTCAGAAGTAACTATCAAATTGTGTCCTTTAATTAGCGACTTAGGTGCTGTGTGTATTTAAGGGTGTTACTCCAAACTGGTTTATCTTCATTTTCTAGGGTTTCAGTCATTTTATTTTAAAGCTGTTCTGCTTTTTTTCCTTTCCATTTGTGCAGTGTTACCTCCAGTGCTGGTGCCTCGGCACACAGAGATCCCAGCTGAGTTCCCGCCGTTAGACGATTATAGCCATTCTATTCCAGAGAACACTAACTTCCCAGCAGGTATCGAGCCACAGAGCAACTACATTCCAGGTACCATATATCTTCCATACAGCGAGCAGAGGGAAAAGGGTTGTATTGCACAGTGAATCGTGTCTGTATATGCCAAGCTGGATGATTGGAAAGTCTTTCTTTCCATCGTTATTATGAAGCTAAGGAGTGGGAACCTACACAAAAATAGATGAAGGCTGTAAATGTAGACACACAGCAGTGCTGTTTATAGTTTTGTTTTCTTTAAACTCACCTCTTCAGTAGCACATGCTCTATTGATTGCGTAATCTGAAGCTGAGTGTTCCCTCTGCATGGTTAGATTTGAAAGGAATTCAGCCATTTTAGTTTGAGTAAAACTAAATTTCTGATGAAATTGAGCTCTTCTATTTATGTATCTCTTTTACAAGCAATTTACACCTTATTTGCATGGACAAGCTCTGCAGCTGCACACCAGGAGAGGGAAAATATGTGGACAGAAAACTGTCTGCATGGCTTAAAGTTTGATGGGATTGAAAATCCGGATTTTTTTGTTTCCCCCTCCTCTGTTATTCTCATATATGCTCTGACTGTCGTCCTGGTTGTGCCAGCTCCTCCTTTCAGAAGCTTGAGGAAGAAACATACTAATAAAGAAATTTAGCTCCTTGTGAATAGCAAAGTCAGTGGTTTTGGTGTCTAAAATCCAGACTTTGCATCCAGTTGCAATGACAGTGTGATCACTTTGCGCTTCTAGAGACGCCTCCTCCAGGCTATTTGAGTGAGGATGGAGAAACAAGTGACCACCAGATGAACCCCAGCATGGATGCAGGTAAGTCATCTTTTGCCATTTGCTGCAGCTTTCTAGGTCATAGCAGAAACACTTTTAAAGTTTTTCTTTGGGTTACTGAAGATCTGGTGATGCTTTGAGGTTTTTATCCTGGTAGGAGTGCAAACATAGCCTGACATCTCATGTAAAGCACATGGGAATAACTGTTGAAAGCATCTTCTTGATTTGGGTGGTATCACTACTCATAAGAACCACTGAATCGGACCCTGAATTCTGAACAACTTATGCCTGAAAAGCAAAACCACACCCTTGGTTAGAAAGGCTGATGCTTTACAAGAGGGTTATGCAAATACATGGCACTTACACAGAGACAGACATGCAGAACCTAATTAATGCAAATACTGCACACAAATATCTTGGTTTCTGTGCATGTCTTCAGCCGTAGAGCATACGTGGGATTCTAAAAGCGGCATGAATGATTTGCAGTCTTTCACCACACTTACACAGATGGAGGAAGGCAGTGTGGGTTTGTTTTTCTACATCAAACATAAGCCTATTGGCACAATCCATTTTAGTGCATACAATTATTGGTAATGTGGTTGACATGTGGAATATATGTATGGCTTTTTGGAAAGTGGACTGGAATAAGATTGGCCTGGGAGATGCCATAAATACCCAGCGTAAGTTTGAATGCTATATCCCTTCCTCCAGATGTCATGGACTTTGTTGAAAAACAAATTTCAAAGAAACCAGCAAAACTCAGTGTGAGAGGAAAAGCAGAAATGGGCTGTACCACCTGTGTGCGTCCATGTGGCATCCAGAGACTGTGGAAGCTGCTCTGGACATCCAAGTGCAGATACCTGAAATACGTGCACAGAATTCTGGACCAAACTGAAATGATTTAGGATAAAATTCTGCCAGTTGTTTGGCCACAGCTGTGTATCTTGATCCAATCCTCCATGCTCCCTATACCAGTAAGATTTGCTGATACAAATTTTTGATGGTTATGAGTACGTTTTGTGCCTAGTAATGTGAAATCACGTTGTTAAATGCCCAGCTAACTGTAGCTGTCATGATGGAACCTGGAGCTTTGATCACTGCAAATAAAACAGACAACTGCCTGCTCAGGTTTGAAAATTAATGGGTTAAGCTTAAGAGAATGCATCATGAAGATGCTTAGCAGTATTGCAGATGTAGCAAGCTGATATAAGTAATAGCATTTGGAAGCTCAAGTAATCAACATCACAGGAGCTGCTGGTGTCACAAAATGAGTCTTAAGTGAGAAGTGGGTTATGCCTCCAACAAGCCCAGGCAAAGCTGAACATTTGGTGCAAGTGTTTTCCCTTGTGCAGATGCTGTACTAATAATTGCAATGTCTTGATTTTCAGGTTCTCCAAACTTATCACCAAACCCTATGTCTCCAGCACACAATAATCTGGGTAAGCATGTGATCTTGAGAACGGTGTGTAATTACAGTCAAGGTAGTGACATTTTAATGATGATGTTGTGCATTTTTGCTGGGGTTGTGAGCATTGTTGATGTTCCTTTCCACTTATCCTCTTTACCGTGATAACAGTGATTCATAGTAACTCTAGACAAAATACAGAAATCTGAACTTACATCAGACTTAAATAAAAACCTTAAATAAAAATGCTGGCAGACAAGTACCAGAATGAGTGAAGGATTACAGCAAAAATACACTCATTTGATTACATGAGTTTGCAAGGAATATGTCCATCTGTTTTGCTGGTAATTTCGTGTTCTCCCAGCAAAACTATGAGTGCTGGGATCATGTCAGACAACAGAGTACATCTACCTTAGGGGCATCCCTTCACCACACAGGGATAAAGCAGCCCAGAGCCCTCACGTCCCAGTGCCCTAAACCACTGGAAGAACTGGGCCAGTTTTGCAGGGTGTTATAGTGTGAAATTGAGCATGGGCTGAGCAGAGCAAAGTGGAACTGGCTGCCGTGTGTTTGGAGAGTCCACATAAATGGAGAGAAGGTAGGAATGCTGGTGTATGGAGAGGCATAGATGTCATGGACAACCTTATTAGAGCATTAGAGGTGCTTGTGGAGTCTTATGCCCAAATGAGCCTGGAAAGAGGTCTTTACCTTTGCGGTACCATTAGAGGTTTTGTGGTTATCTCTGAACCTCTGCTGCTGTGTCAAATGGCTCTGCCCTTTATTTTCATACCTACAGACATAAAAGGTCTGATCTTCATCAGTTTGAGCTCTTACCCTATCTGCAATTGCTCTCAACGGTCTGTCATAAAAAGCACTCACAGTTCTGGCTAGCTGCAGGATCAGTTCTCTAAATGTTCATTAAGCCAGCAGACAGAGGCCACTTGAGATTACTCTTGAATAACCATCGCCATAAAGTTTACATATGCTTTTAATCCTGGCACGGAGTACTTTGACACTGCTCCAGAATTTGTCAGTCATTGGCTGACTTGTGGATATCTTGGGGCTGTTGAAGAGGGGATTTCTTTCCTTCTTTTTTTGCCCTCTTTTTCTCTTCTTTTAAAGCATGGGATATATTGCCACAGTGCCACTAAATCTTTTATTTGCTTTAGCTGTTAAAGCCTAAAAAGAGAATACATGGCTGGCTTATTTTTATTTCCTTTTTTCTTTTTGGTTGAATGTGCTGCCTGGGAGTTGAGGAGAATTTCTAGCAATTTCTTTTCAACCTCAATATAAAAAGCCCATTATTTGTCACAAAACCAACCTGGCAAGTTGATTGTGGCATCTGCTTTACATAAGAAAGGAGTTTCTAGGAAAAGGGCCCCAACATGTGTCTTCTAAGAAGGACACTAGTTAGTAATGCATGCTGCTCAGTGGATGGGCCTGTTGGATGTCTAATGTGCTGTCTGGTAACAAAACCTAAGAAGGAGCAGGTGAAGCTGGTTAACCACAATGAATTTCTTTGTAGTCTAAGGAGCAGACATCAGAAAACCATTTTAGCTTCCCAACATTAAGATCCCTTTAAGTTTTGCAAATCAAATATTTATTGCTTTTAGGCAAGAGCTTCCATAAATGAAGAACTTCTTGCCTCTTAAAGATTTTGTCAGTTTTTGCAGGTGAGGAGGCTACAAAATAGTAAATGAAGTGGCACGAAGCTGAGCCACTGTTAAAACTGTCAGCTGAGAAAAGTGTCATCAGTTCCCTCTCTGCTCTTGTGAGATCCCCCCGGGAGCACTGTATTCAGCTCTTGGGGCCCATAGCACAAGAGGGACGTGGAGCTGTTGGAACAAGTCCAGAGGAGGCCATGGTGCAGCTGCGAAGGCTGGAGCAGCTCTGCTCTGGAGCCAGGCTGAGAGAGCTGGGCTGGGGCAGCCTGGAGAAGAGAAGGCTCCTGAAG
>JAVHNF010005778.1:0-20365 GCA_034783455.1 Micropsitta finschii | reverse complement strand
TGGAGCTTCTGAGGCCAAAACCAACACATTAGAAATTATCAGAAGTGATTACTGTTTGGGGAAATCCCTGGCCACAACAGACACCAAGATTCAGTTTTTTCCATCTGCAACCAGAATTACTGTACTGACTGTGATTCACTGTGCAAAGGGCTGTCTGAAGGAAATCCCCATTCATGCTGCCCTGTGCTGCTCAACCCATCTTCACTCCACACTGCAGCACCAAAGTGCTCAGGACTGGAGCATCCTGTGTGGTCTGGGGTTAGTGAGACATCAGAAAACACCCTGCCAGTTACTTCAGCTACACAGGAGATTTGTGGTTTGTCTTGGTTTTGATAGTCTCTGATTCCAAGCACCTAACAGCACCACTTCATGCAGTTTTGTTTTGAAGTATTTAAGCAAAATACCCTGTTACAGACGCTCGGTAGCTTAGTGACAAAGTTATTCCAGAATTTATCAGCACATAAGCCATCTGTCCTACCATGTCACTGAGAAGCAATAGGAAAGGTAATCAATCTCTAACATGCTATGCTAGTTTTGGCTGTGATAGAGTTAATTTCTCCCATAGTAGCTTGTATGGGCTCTGTTTTGGATTTATGCTGAAAACAGTGTTTATAAATAACAAAGGGATGTTTCAGTGACTGCTGAGCAGCACTTAAAGGTCAAGGTCCTTCTTAAGCCTCACCCTACCAGAGAGGAGGCTAGGGGTGCACAGGAGTTGGGAGCTGACCCCAACTGACCCAAGGGATAAACCATACCATAGGACATCATGCTCACCATATAAAGCTTGGGAAAAAAAACAAGGAAGGGGAAGGACATTGGAGTGATGGCAGCTGTCTTCCCTAGTCACTGCTACACATGACAGAGCCCTGCTTTCCTGGAGGTAGCTGAACACCTGCCTGACCATGGGAAGTGGTGAATTAATTCCTTGCTTTACTTAAAGTGTCCTTATCTCAACCCATGAATTTTCTCACTTTTTCTCTTCTGAAGCTCTCCCCATCCCACCAGTGAAGCAAGCGAGTGGCTGGGTGGGGCTGAGTTGCCAGCTGGGGTTAAACCATGACATGTGCAAGTGTTACCCTTCTGCAGATAGAAACAGCCACTTTGGAAATCCAGCATCTGAGTCATTTCAATGCTTCATTTTGACATCCAGACATAAGTATCCAGCACAGAAAGCAGCCCCACACCACGTACTGCACAGACATGAGGATGCTCAGAGCAGCTGCACTGTCACTATAAACACGTGCATCCACCGTGCACCCCTGCGGTCCTGGCAGACATTGTTGCTTTTCCGTGACCACTATGAAGAGGTCTTAACACTTTTGCGTGTAGCCAGCTAGATGTCAGTTCTTCATGAGCTTCCACATACAGACACCTACCCTCCCCGCCTGGAAACCATGACTATGCCAGTCCAAGAGGGAAGAAGGCCACTTTCCTTCAATTTTTAACTAAAAAATACTCAGTGAAGAACACTTCAAGAGGCAGCTGCTTTTTGAAGGAGGAAACTTTCCCCTCTTTGTGACGAAAGCAGTGGAGTTATTTGAACATATTTTTGTATACTTGTGCAACCCAGCAGTAAACACATTTCCATCTGCACATAGCACAAGGTTCACCCCTGCACAGTCCAGACTGAAGCCCTGTGTGTTTAACATCCCACACAGGATAGCTCTGTGTTTAGACGGTGTCAGCTACAAGCCACTAATGTAGGGAATAGACACCTGGCTTGAGGCCCAGGTAATTCATCCAACAGTGGCAGCCACTATCAGACCTCTTTTGAGTGGAGCTTTCATGAGCAGGAGAGCAGTGGTGAATCTGCAGAGGCACAGTCTGCATGGGTGGTCTCTGAACACCTTAAAGAGGACCATATGGGATTAATGGTACAGCTTGAGCACATATTAGCTACAGCTGTGCAATGCTTGCACAGACCATGTACCCACTCCTCCCACCCAAACTCACCACACAGCAAAGCTTTGCTTCAGATGTGTGAGTTCTGCATAGCTCCAAGTAGCCCAAGGGACCCCATGACCCAGATGCCACAGGCTGGCCAGCACCAGCCCCTGGGGCTGCTCTCCAGCATGTGTGTCCTGTGCCATGGGCTCTGCTTGGGTCCTCCTCCCAAAGGGCAGAAGCAGCTCTGCTCAGTCTAATCCAACTTTGTCGGGAGCTGCTCAGCCATAACAGGCTCTGGCTGCTAACAGCAACTTCTGAGCTATCCAGCGCTCAGAGGGATACCACCTTTCCTCTCCGGAGGCTGGACTTCAAATCTTCCAACTTCAAGGCTTCGCACAAGTCTTTCCAGACTTCACAAGCTCACAGCTCTCTCCCTAGTCTCCAAGGACAGCCCTCCACCACACACATGCTGACTGAGCAGGGTGCAGGCAATTACCCAAATCCTCACCAGATGCAAGACCTCATTTTTAATCTGCAGTCTCACATTGATCACATTTGCAAGCCTATTGTATTTCACATTTTTAGCACAACACAAAAAAATTAGCTCTAGAGGCAGTTTTGTTAGAGCTGGAATAGCTGCAGCAATGCTACAAGCTACACTTCTCTGCCTGACCTTCCATACCCCTTTCCAGCTACTTACCAGCTAGGTACAGCATTAGGCCACCTCTATTTGTTATCAATGCCTAATGTTAGTAACATGCTATTACCTCAGTCCAGGCACAAGAGCCCCATGGGTGTTTGTCCTACTCCTAGACAGAGACTGGACTGCTCCTTTCAACTTCTACACTTGATCTTGAATACTCCTGTTGTCCAGGTACTGCTTCAGAAGTCTGAGCTACTTCTTTTACATACAGAGTATGAAATATTCTGCAGCTTGTTAAAGCCTATGCTTAAGTAATAAAGCTGGTTAATTAAAATATTTAAGCTTCCTCTGCCTTAGGCAGATTTTTCAACCAATAGTTGCAGCAGTTCAGATGAAGCAGTTCAATTCTCCTCTTTGCTATTAAAAACTTGAAGTTACATAGTTTTCAATTATTTATCTATATCAGAAGAAGTTTCTTTTTTAAACACAGAACTCTGAGCTAGGCTACAAAACCACAGCAAACTCTGAAGTAGATTTGCTGAAGTAGGGCTTTATGCCTCTAACATCAGGAGGCTTCCCTGCAAGAATCAGGGCATTCCACCCAGGAAACCCCAAACATCTTCACTGTTTCCAGAGTCTGAACTAGCAGCTTCTCACTGGAGTCTGCTGTTCTGGTGCTTTCATGGCAGAGCAAACCATCCTGGGAGCTGACCCTAGCAGAGTAGCTCCAAACCATTTCCTGCCAGAAAGCAGTATATTGGGATCTACTCAAGTGAGGATCCTGGCAGTAATGTTGTTAATTCTTTGGGACAAGGTCTTCACAGTATCCTTGCCCAGGAGTCCCACATGCTCCTATCTCTATAACTGCAGATGTCTGCAAGTCATTAGAATCCTCACTAATGCGCACTTAGCAGCCACTAATCATCCGGTGTGACAGTACCAAGAGCAGGGCTGGGATGCCCCACTTTACAGCGGTAGTGAGCTGAATCCAACGAGTGCTTCTTCACTCTTACATTTTGGAGGAGAACCTGAACCACTGGAAGACTGTCTCAGGCTTTTCTAAGTTTTTGGGGATGCAAAACATATAATGGCTACCTGTGAGCCATGCCTGCTTCTGCAATGGTCTAGGAAGCCCCGGGGCATGCTGCAGGTCAGGGCCATCGGGATCTGAAGGCACTGTTTAGTCCCTGATTGTGTGGCCCCTCAAGTAGACATCTCACTTGGTCATTTGTGACTCGATTGAGCTGACAATCCTCACTCTTGCTTACTACTCAGGCTAGGTCAGGGAAATAGTGCTGGAGCTGACTTATCAACATGCAGCCAACCTCTGCCAGCTGGGGTCTTCCCTGACAGCAGCTGTATTGGGTTGTGTCAAGGGTTACCCTCTTCCCTTTGGCCACCCACATTGGATGTAGCTGTTCAGTTGTCCAGCACACATGATGTGTCCTCTGTTCAGTGTCAGATTCACTTCAGCCAGCACTATGCAGCGTGGGGCTACACAACCACAAAGCTTTGAGCATTAGGATGGCATCACTATAGAGGGTCCTGTGGTCCCAGTTTAAGAGCCTCCATGTGCCATCTGACAGCCAGAGGGTCCAGCACTACTGAGCTTGGACTGTGGCACTGGAAGTCACCACCCTTTCAAGAGTCACCACAAACTTTCCTTGCAGTCACCAGCCTGGTTCTTCTATTTCTTCATAGCTGCAGTTTCACCGCGAGCCTAAAAGAGTTACGAAAAGAAATAATCCTCAGAGAAAACTAAGGCTGTTTTTATTCGACTTGTAATTAGATCATTGATTTTGTTCAAGCAGTTACATAAGGTATCAAATATTTACATGCAGCCACACTGTTAATCAACAGCCGGAACAAAGCTGAAACAATACAATTAGCATCCCAAGTCTTCCCACAGCCAGTCTGCTCAGAGACCAACTCTTCCCCCACAGAGGAATTTGATAACAAGCCACAGATGAGCAAGTGACAACTGCTCAGAGAACCACCACAACAAGCAGTGACACAGCAAATAGCATCTCCACAGTGGCATTCCACATGTTGAAGCAGGCTCAAAAGTGCCTGGGCTTTGGATTGTTTGGGAGAACAACAAGCAGTATTACTCTAGGCCTTGCAAAGAGAAGGAAACCCTAAGAAATTCACTGTCTAGACAGGATGCTGAAGTAACATTCAGTATCTTGTGCCATCAAGATGACAGTTAGACATGCACTTTGTTTAGCAAGCCATTGTTCTCTATTCTGTAGTGAGGATCACAACCAGACAGAGGAATCCAAGATTTGTGTCTCACACCATGACCAATACAAGCCGCATTTGTCATACGGCAAGTTCCCAACCAGGGAGATGTGCCAAACAAATGGAAGACCTTGCACAGACCCACCAGCTCAGGCTCTTCACTCCTGCAGTCCAAACCCAGAGGGACCCGCTGCTACCATTTACCTTACAATAAAGGGGTAATCTGCACAAAGGTAAAGGAGACCTCCAAGACTACTCATCCATGTGTTAGCATTGAAATCTAAAACAGCTCCAAGACTTGGCTTGCCAGCATTTGCCTATGGGTAGTCCACTAAACCTGCTGCACCTACTGCTCTAAGGTTGCTGTGAGAAAAAGGAATGTAAAACAGTTAATTATACCAATTAAAGGAAGCATAGATAGAGCATGTTCGTATCTAGCCCAGGGGAACAGTATTTCCTCTTTTGTGTTTGAATAACCTTCAGATGCACATACAATGGGTGTTTGCTCAGAGCAGCTCTGTACACTGTCTTCTGCTGCAGGGCTCCAGAGGAGATTTTCAAGGCTTGTTTACCCAACATAACTCACCGGTTACCACCTACAGCTCGCTTTGGGCCCACCAACCACAGCAGTGCCCTTTAATATAAGCTCAGAAATACAGACACATACATTGTGTCCTCACAAGAGCGAACACACACTAATCAAAACCAGTAGGCAGCCAGAGGCGCCCGGCACAGCCTGAGATCACTGTGGGCTGCGAGTGGTGGAGGAGAGCCAGCCGCCAGCATCCCACCCCAGGTCAGGCTGGGGCAGCCCCCAGGTCCAGATGTGCTCACAGCACCTATGCAGGACACAGCAGTGGCATTTCAGAGCAGCATTTAGCAGCTCAGCCCAGAGCCCATCTCACAGGCAGGCAGTTTGAAGCACGCCCCAGATTTCAGCGTAAGAGGGTGGAAATGCATGGGCTGGCAGGAAGGGTGGCTCCACAGCTTTCAGTTACTGCTCTGCAGCAGAGCCGCAGTGCGCAGAGCCTGCGGCCAGCGTTGAAAACACTTCAACCCCACCCAGGATTGCAGAAGACGGCAAGAGCCTCCCTAACAGCATGGGCAGAGCACAGGGCTGCTCACAGCCTCTGCCTGGTTGCTCAGCACAGCACCCAGCCATGCTCACCCCATCTGCAGCAATGCACAGCCTGCCTAGCATGTGCTTGGGCAATGCCAGGACATGCTGCTGAGACAGGCCTTGACCAAGTTCTTCCTCACCGCAGGCAGGCTGGGTGTCAGCATGGCCGTCTGTCTGTGCCCACCTCACCCTCAGAGGACACACAGCCTGGCCAGCTCATTCTGGAGTAATTCAATGCTCTGACAAATAAATGCGTCATGATTTACGGCATGCCCTGAAGCCAGGCAGAAAGAGCAGCAGTCCATGATGTCATTGCAGCCCACAGCCATTTTTGTGCTATAGGTAAGATTGGCAGGGACTCCCCTCTCATGCAAGCTGCTGCTGCTGTTAGGTGTTTGCACAGTTTGTTTAGGACAGTTTGTCCCTTCTGCAGGAAAGATCCCAGCCTGGATGTTCAAAGCTCAACCACTTCCAGCTTACCAAACTGGTCAGTAAAACTTGCTACAATTCAGTGACCCTGAGAAAACTCAGAAATACCTGCTGAATTTATGCTTTAGAGATTGCCTTCCTTTCCATTAGATTGGCTGTCTACTTCTACAAGTTGCAAGCAGAGAACCATGACCTACACACTCAGAGGAAGCATCCCATTAGCAACCAGACAGTGCAACTGTACATGTGGCCACACTTTCCAGACAGAACCACAGCTTAGAGAGCCACAGCTGCTTTCTTCCAAGGGCAGTACCAGCAGGAGGTCCAAACAATCCCAGACCATCACACCAGGAGAGACAGGATTCAGCTGCTCCATCCTCTGCCCACCCCTAGGCAGCTCCAGGGCAGCGTCTGCTGTGTTACTCAGCACAAGGCAGGATGTGCAAGGCAGCCCTTGCTTCCCCAGGGATCTAAGCAAGGCTTCATTTGGGTGTTGTTTGAAGTGGCCTAGCTTGTTTTCACTAACAAAAACAGAAAATCCAGTTTATTCTTGTAGTGGTTGTGAGTATTAGAGTTGCCATGCAGCAGCGCAGTAGGAACTAGACACTGCATACATCTCACTATGGATGTTAGACTTCAACTGCTTACAGCAGAATAGCATTCACACAAGGAATTGCAATTCATTAGCTAAATCCATGCCCACGACAGCAGAGTCAATCCTCACTGTGATATACCAGTTAATATGTAATCACCTCCAAAACTCAGGGCTAGTTGCAGGAGGAGTAGAAAGCTGAGGGAGGCTCACAGACGGATCACCACGTCAGACCCCAGACAACCATCTGGTCATGATACAACATACACCCACTACACGGCTTTCAAGTACAGGAACTAGGATTTATCTCCTAATGATGACCTGGAAGAAAGAGTCTTCCCTACTAGATTACAGGGCACAGGTCCTTCCTCAGGAGACACACAAACAGGCAAGAGTGCAAGCTACAGAAACTTTTGCCTTGGGGGAAAAAAGCCTGCACCAAGTCCCCAGAAGCAAGACCTAGGGGAAAAAAAACCTCGCTTGACCATCACTGCATTAATCCACATCAACAGGCAGAGCTTGCTTAGCCCAGCAGCTGAGAACCTCAGATCTCTGTTGACTCAACCCTGAACCCAAGGCCAAGCTCCCAGGAAGAACAAGGGTTGCTTTGCTCACCCCACCCAGGCAGCAGTTGCAAGAAGGGTGGGTGAGTATTCACCTCTACCACATGCACTACTGGAGCAATCCAGCAAACATACCCAAGCATCTAGCACAGGCTTCACAGACACAGTGTGTTCATGGGAACTGCTACTCTTACTTCTCCAAACACAATGTGAATGCACAGACCTCTTCCTCCACACTATTAGCATGAAGTCTGCTGCAACAAACAGGCTTGTGAGCACGGCCATCCAATGAAGGCTGTAGTAAAGACCACTCAGATCTTCCTACAAGGATGGGCAGTGCCTTCCCTTAACCTTTTTCCATACATCTTTTGTTTTGGCTTCTTCCCCCAGCAGTTAACACTCAGCTACACGGTATTTCCTTCCTCCAGTATAGACATGCTCGGAACATCTAATGCTGTTTTTCTTGCAGAGTCCAAGCAGACTGCAGCAACACATCCTCACCTACCCGTATCCACTACGCATGCCCATCACTACCTTGGTGCACCTGCATGAAGATGACTCCCCTTCGCCATGGGTGGGTGCTCTGGAACAGGACCCACAGTACTATCACAGTACATACACACGAACCAAGAAGTCTCACAGGTTTCTCTACAAAAAGCATGGCTACCTCACCAAGAGCCAAAGTCAGGCTTGATGCTTTGTAAGCAACAGGCACTAGGACAGGCTCTTCAAGTACACCAGTACCAAGCACTAACAGAGCCAAACCTGGGTTGCTGAGCTTTGCATCTTCACTATTGTAATAGCTTACAAGTCAGGTGCTGTATTCATTAACTGTGTAGCACACCAGGCAGCAGAGGAGGCCAGGTCCATAGGCAGGTTCACCTGATGCTGACTGCAGAAGACCTGGCAAATATCACAGTACAGCAGAGATCTATTCACACCAGCATCACCTGCAATGCACCATTTCACTCTGGTGTGCTTGTTCAGCATATGGGCTAAACTTGGCGGGCCCTTGTCCAGGTCCTAAACTAGCTGCACATCAAAGTCTGTTTCTGAGAGGAAGAGAAAACAGAATTCCTCTGCAGCCTGGAGGACTCGGAGACCATTGTTTTATTCCCCACTGCTTGCAGCAGACACTGAACAATACTGGCAGTGCAAGAGCATGGCCACACACAAGGCTAACCACGTTCTTAGGTTACAGTTGTAGGCTAGAAAAATAATTATGCTGATGCATTTAGATTTAAACATCCCCATGTAAATCAATACAGGACATGGCATTGGAATATGGAGCAGTTAAGACTTCAGTCCTTCTTGAATAGCTGGCACAGTGTTCAGTGCCTTAAATGAAAAAGCAGTTTAGTGCATTAGTCTCACTGGTCCCAAGTAATTTTACCTAAGTTTGATCACTTTACGAGTTTCTGCTCATATGTAGAAGAATGCAAGAACAGTGTGTGCAAGCTACCTTAAAGTTTCCTGTAACTTGGAGCAAATAATTCATGCAAAGCCACTTTCTCTTTAGACCAGCAGTCCAACTATTGAAACAGAAGACTCTGAGCAGACCAACCGCCCTCAGAAACTGAAGCCACCTCCAGTCTCCAGCCATGAGGCCCACTGCCAGTCTATCAAAAATAGGTTTTGAGGGGAAGGATTAAGTGTCACACTTCCAAGAAGTAGACACCTGCTTCCAAGTCACACTGGATATTTTCCAGAAAACAGCCTCCAGGGAAGTCACAGGTAAGTGGCAGACAAAATGCAAGAGTATTTTGACTACGTCCTTATGATGTGTTAATAGCACCTGGAGTTCAACAGAAAGAGACCCAAAGTACATACAGACTGAAAACACATTTTTCTTTTGCCAGTTTTCAAGCACCTAGCTCTAGGCATTACAGGACAACACATTTACCAAGGTATAAAAGAGCCGAGTTTTCCTTTAGATTTGCTTTGTCACCCTTCAGTGTATCAACAGCCTAGAGAAGAAAGCTGGTATTCCATTATTTTTCTAAAATGATATTTCCATGATGTACTCCAACTCAGGTCAAGATACCTTCATCTTAATGAGCACGCTGGAGGTCTGCACTATACAGCACAGTGCATGCATCAAGTACTTGGTCATTAACCCCAAGCCCACCTGATAAATGGATGGCCCCTGCCCATCCATTTACCTGCATCACCACGTGACATCCTGCAGTTGCAAGGCACTTACCTGATGAAACTGCAACCCAGCAAAAAGAAACCACATGTTTTTCAGTTTGATCAATCTGACTGTGGCAGTCCAAAACTGCAGTTGTACAAACCAAGCCAACCAGCTGCTCAGCACCCATCCTGCCTCTGCCAGCAGTACAGGACTGCTGGGTGAGCAGCAGCCATGTGGACACTGCCAACAGGTACTGAACAACCCAAAAGCATGCACCTAGGACCTGCCAGCTGCAAGCGTGGGTCCAGCTTGGCAGGTCACAGCCTGAAACCACCTGCCGGGCTTCAGACACCAAATGCTTCTGTTTCCAAGTTAAATCAGTTAACTCTTATTGCCTGGTATCAGGGTTACCAGGGGCAAGCTCAAAGCCAAATTAGCTTCAACCCCCCTTTCTCTGCCACTTGCTATGGCTTTTGCCAAGGCACAATGTGGGTCTCATACAAAGTAATCTGTGAAGTTGATCAGCTCCTTCAGCCAAAAGCTAAGCCCTTGTGCTCTGCATTCCTGGCATCCTACTCCCCAGTGCCTTGCATATGCCACTCAGCACCCAGGAATCTGCAATTATCTCAGTCTAGCAGACAAATAAAAAGCAAGACTTAACACTTTAACACTTGAGTAGCACAGCAGCCACCTTGTGTCAAGCAGAAAACTCAATGTAGTAGTAGTCACCTGCCCACACAGTAGTTTTTTCAGAGCTTCCAATCCCATCTTTGCTGGATGGCTGTTTTTAGGGTAGACCACATACACAGTCAAATCTGCACTGAAGTGAAGGCACTTCATGCCCAAAAGGAAAGCATCCCAAAACAACCAGAAGACTCTGAGCAGAGGCTAAAGAAGGGGTAAAAGCAGCAGGAGAGGTTGGACTCATGGCTGTGCATCAGGAAGGCTCATGGTTAAACACTACAAATTCAACTGATTTCTCTGTGTATGGGCAGACTTATTTTAAATGGACAAAAACTGAATGCCAAAAGCTCGCTACTGAAAAAGTTTAAAAGTGTGGTTGTAGTATAGCAGCAGTAGCTGAGCCATAATACATGGCTTCCAAAAAGTTCCTAGAAGTTAAATAATAACTGGAACAGGCACCACATCTACTTAGCAGAGGTCTGATGGCATTATTAATGCCAGAAATCCAGCAGCTGCAGCTGTCAGGTTTTCCCAGCTGATTCGGCTCAGAGCTGGCCCTAAACACCCCAGGCCCTAAAGACCAACCTAGTCATAAAAGCTGTCCACCTAAAAGCCCTTACTGGTACACAGCTCCAGGTCCTGTAACAGCCTTGGTTTTGTTCAGTAACACATAAGAGACTAAAGACTAAGAGAAAGCCCAAGGATCTTCAGAACCTGCAGGGAGGAACAAAGCAGGGACAGGTAGCCACCCCAGCGGATGCTGCGCCTGCAGGAGAGGTGGCACGGGCTTCAGCCCCTTCAACCAAGAGGAGCACCACAAGGCTTGCTTTGAACCTCTTTTTTGGAAAGCAAACTGAGGATGTTTTTTTCAGGATTGGCTCGGTTTATCCAGGGCTGTACAGTAGAGCTCCTGTGTTACCATTTGGCTCCAGCTCTGGTGACACAGCACACATGGAGCTGCGTACCACTTTCACATACAGGCTGGGATATGGCAAAGGCCCTTGCAACCACAGACATCCCATTCTCCCAAAGCTTCAGCTACAAGGATTTTTTCCACAGCCCGGAGTTTAATTTGTTTTGTTTTGGGGGTTTGTTTGTTGGGTTTTTTTGTTGTTGTTGTTGTTGTTTTTTGGGTTTTTTGGTTTTGGTTTTTTGTTGGTTTCTTTTTTTTTTTTTCTAACAGCCAACACAACACAAGCGAGCTGCAAAACAGTTAGACAGGTCTTAAAAGATTATGGCCACCCTACAGCTCAGTCTAATCCAGCAAGGAAGCTGTGCTGCTGCAGCAGCATTTCTTATAAAGGAAGTTGCTGGAAGCCAGGCCTGACCAGACTAACCTTGATCTCCCAAACCCACAGCCCTTGGGAAGTCCCACAGACAAATAGGAAGGCAGCTGGAACAGCTACGTTTTAATAGGGCAAACAATACAACAGGAGGGGAACACTGGGCTGGTGTTAGCACTGTGGCTGCAAAGGAGCTATTCCAGCAGCTGAAGAAGAAAGGTGAGCTCTGATGTTAGCAAAAGTAAGCTCAGCCCAGGAGTCCGCAGCTGCAACTCGAACCCTACTATGTGCAAAGGGAAATGCATTGCTAAGTAAATAATTAGCACCAGCTCCATTCCCAGCTGCAAGTACACTAGCTGTTTTGCCCTAGGAGGATAATCAGCCTTTCTGGACCCAACAGTCTCCATTTGTTCAAAGCTGATTTTACAAGTTAGCAGAGAGGAACAACAGGGACCTAGACTTACTCCACCCAGCCACAGGTTTTCAGAGAGAGCCAGGTCTCTCCTAAACTGGAATAGCTTATATTCCCTTGTTATTGTAGCTAAAGCCTCTGAAGGGAAACAGCTATCACCTTGGCCAAGAGTTTTGGAGAGCTGAGCAGCGCTGCACTCACCCAAATTCAGCTGTGCAGTTCATCCAGGCCAGAGTCATCAGGAGGCAGTAATTACAGTTATCTGGCAAAGAGCTAGAAAAGGCATTCACATTCCTTCCCAGAGATCTCTCAGGCATTCAAATTACTGCTTTACAGACTGCACTGCAGCCACACCTGAGCTATTCCCCCAACGGTCACCACCACATACATTCCTGAGGGATCATCTGCAATTTGACATGCATGCCAATAGCTTTAATTTTCTGAGCAAAGCACCAGTTACCTAGCAATTGCACTCTCCAATTGACAGCCAAACCTAGTGCCAACCAGGGTGGGCATTAGCTCAAACCACCCATCTCCTGGAGTGAGCAGAGGTCCTTGTTCATTTTCTGCCTACATGACCTACCACAGCAGAAAGATTAAGGAGAAAGGGCTATCCTGTTCAAAAGCTGCAACTGTGCTTAGGAAAGCATCCACACTAATCTGAAAACTGGCATCATCTGCTGGGCTCTGGCGAGCAAGAGAAGTCTCCTTGCTCTCCTATACCCTCTATGGTAACGCCTATCTCCGCACAGGTCACCCATCCCAGGAGACCCAGGCTCCAGCATCCTGCCAGGGCCCAGAGACATCTGGCCAGATGCAGGGAAACTGCCTGCACAGGGAGAGAATGTGCTCTGGTACTGGGTTTCTTCAGAGAGACCTGAGAGGAAAACCTCACCTATGAACTAGTGACTAAGAGAGAAGCCAAGGAGCATTGCCAGCCCCAGCAGCCGGGCTGTGGGACGGCCTCACAGCACACACCGCACACGCAGCTTTAGACCAACACTACGCTTCACCCCCAAAGTTTGCTCTTTGTAGAAACAAAAAGCAGCAACCCCTCAGCTGCCGACTACACAGCCCCGAGGGACCGGCCAGCAGCACGCCGCGGCTGCCCCATGCCCCGATCCCGTCCATACTCTGTGAGGCCAGCGCAAGAAAAAAAACACACAATGAGAAAAAACTAAACGCAACCCGTTGGGGATGCACTCACCGATGGAGACCAGCTTGATGCTCTCCCGCTCCAGGAACTCGAGGGCCACCGAGACGTTCTCCAGCTGCATCTGTCGGAAGGTGGGCCGCTGGTGGTACTTGCGGTACATGCGCTTCTGGCTGAGCACCTCCAGGAGGGCGATGAGGCGCAGCCCATCGCTCAGGTCGTGCTGCAGGTTACCGATGCGCTTGTTGACGCAGCGCAGGTGCTCGTTGCACCAGCGGGTGAAGGTGTTCTGCTGGATCCGCTTCCACGGCGCGTCCTCCGCCAGGTCCTTCTCGGTGGCCGGCATCTCGCCGTCGGGATCCGCCGCTCTGCGCCCGCCCTGGCCCCGCGCCTGCGTGCTCATGGCGCAACCCCGCTCCGTCTCCTCGATCCGCTCCGATCCGCTCCGCCCGCGCCCCGCCCGGCCGCGCCCGCCGCCTGCAGGGAGGGAGTGCAGCGCTCAGCTCCTGCGCCTGGTCCCGCTCTGCCTCTGCCCGCCCGCTCTGGGCTGCTCCGCCGCTCTCCGACTCTGTGCGGGCCCGGCGCCGCCGCCCGGCCTTTATCCGCCAGGAGCGGCACGCCCTCGGCCGCATCAGCCTCCCGCACCCCACTGGGGGCGCTGCGCGGGGCCGGGCCGGGAGCGCGCCCGCCTGTCCCTGCGGGAGCGGGACCGCCGCTGGACCGACCCTCATCTGGTCGGGACTGGCCGTGGCCGGGGAGCTGCCGCCGTATCACGGCTGCAGGGCCGCAGCACAGCCCCGTGCACTGAAGTACGGCACCAGTGCAGCTCACCTGGCGCTGGCAAGGGGCCGCGGGGCCAGCCCCATCCCGCCGTGCACGTCCGGTCCGCGCTCCCCCCCGCACGGAGGGAAGGGAACCCTGCAGCCAGGCAAGGGAATGCCGGGGGGCTCCCGGCGCAGGGCGGTGGAACAGTGCGGCCGTCGGAGGTGGTGTTCGCACTGGATGCAGCACGCTGCTTAGGGATAGCCCCCTCTGTGCTGGCACACACCTTTTTATCGGCCATATATAGAAAACATACACTTCAAAAAGCATTCAAGCAAGGCTTGAATTCTCGGGGCGGTGAGGGAGGGGAAGGTCTCTCCTTTCCCCCCGCTTTTGTGATTGATTTCCTGGTGTGCCACTCGTGCTGACATCCAAGACTGTGACTTGCCGCTGATTCATTTGATGACAGCAAACAGTCAGCAGAACTGTCCCATCTCCCGTGGCTACATGCTGACCTGCGCAGGTTGCCAGACGCCTCCTGACACTGAGGCAGTGAGAGCTGCAGGGGTGTCCCTGCATGTCCCTGCCGGGGGAGCCGGTGCCCACCCGCTCGCCGTCACCCACCTCGCTGATCCCGCACACTTACAGTGCTGGCTTTGCTACCGGGAGCTGCTCCACCAATTTCAAGCGAAGTATATGCGTGTGGATCTGTTCACAGCAAGGCTGTCACGCTGGAAGATGCAGGAGTCTGTCAGGAAAACCAAAACCATTAAAAGACAATCAATAAGGTGTAATTGAATGTCCGTAGCCACTCTCCACTAAAATTGGAATACAGTTTTCCAATAATTTTCTTTCAAGGGTTTTATTCTTACACTTTTGCTAAACGGTGGCACTGTGGTTTTTTTCCAGTGGCACAAGAGCTCCTTCCCCCAGACCAAGTTATATTAGATACATTTGTTCAGAAGACAGTAAGAAAGAAGCAAAGATAAAGGTGAGGTAAAGTGGGAGTTTTGCCTTAACTTCCATTTCTCCCCAAGCAGCATTGCCTCCTGTTTTAAAACTATCAAAGGAATCAGATTTAATTTACTGAAAAGATGAGGTGTATCTCATGGCACAGCAGCCAAAATCCTTTCCTCAATCACTGAGCCAAGCAGCAAGAAGGAATCAAATGAAAAATGACTTTAATTGAGGGATTATATTTACAGAGCAAAACCAGTGAGAGGCCACAGAGGTGCCCCAGCTCGTGCCACCATGAGCGGCTACCCAGGGGAAAGCAGGCTGGAAACGTGAAGCTGAGCCTTTTCTCAAGGGCTTTTCTCCCATCACCCCATACTTCATCTTTAATGGATTCTAATTGCTTATTGACTTTGGCCTGGGTTGTGACGCCTTAGCAACCATTCCACATCCTGGTTAGTGATTGCTTATAACACTTTAATTTCAGTTCCTTTCCACTCCTGCACCTAGTAATGCACACTGTCTTAGATATTCTTTAGCACCCACACCACACTGAAAGTTGAAGCCTCAGCCGTGTCCTTCTTTTTTTTCTGTAACAAAATTAATGAATAAAAATTAAACAGGAAAAAAGGCAGAATCAGCACCAGAACCTTTATTTTTAACTGAAATATTTAGCTAAAATTTTCTGTAAAGGAAATTTTTCCATAGGCCTAGCAAAGAAAATTTTCATCCTAACAATTTACTGTTCAACAATATGCTCTGCACACATCAGGACAGAGATTTCTTCTAGTGGTTTTGCACCACTTCATCCATCCGTCCATCCATTCATCCATCCATCCATCCATCCATCCGTCCGTCCGTCCCTTCCTCTCTCCCTCCCCTCACCCATCCCACCAGAGGAACTGAGGCATGAAAACAGATGTGAAGTGCTCATCTGGTGGGGAGATGTAAGCCCAGCTCACCCCATCAGCCTCAGGAGAAGGGCAGCAGCACAGCTGGGGCTGCTGCTGCTTGGGACCACACGGGGACCATGGCGGTCTGGATGCAGCAGCCTGTGTCACAGCTGCCCTTCCCTGCACATCCCAGGGCTTTTGAACAGAGTTTGAACACAGGGCTTTTGAACAGAATTATTGTTTCCCAATAATCATGAAAGCAATCAGGATGCAAAAGGCATCCTGGTTATTGGGAAACAAAGACTGCTTTATGGGAAAAGAATAAATTGAAAAAAAAATAATTTCTGCTCAGAGGAACAGATCTTGTTTTCTTCCTTCCTCCCTTCTTTCCTTCCTTCCCATTCACAGATGACCCTCCCAGCTGCAGTCTGAGCAATGTTTCTGGTGGATGGGCAGCAGAGGGGGGCAGCTCCAGAATGCACCCTTTTGCCTGCATGGGTGTTTGAGATCAGGAGAGGCACCGTGCCTAGGAGCTGCCTGGCCAAGAGTATGGCACCTGGCTGTAGCAGTGACCACTGTGCCAGGCAGATCCTCTGGCGTCAATGCCTTGTCCTCCTCTACAAATGAGAGAGTTCCCCTGTGCTGCTCCATGACTGGATTCTTCTTGGGGTCATGTTTGGCCTGAAAAACTGGAATTCGTTTGAAATGAAGTTGGAAGGCACTTCAACACAAGTGAACACGTGTTTCAAGTTTCATCAGGAGGCAGAGAAGTAAAAACAAGCTAACACAAGAATTTGTACTTGCCAGAATACCGTCCTGGTACTGTGTATTATTACAAATGAACTAATGTATGCCTTGCAGAAATACCTTACATGTGTATTTATATGGGTAGATATTTGTGTGGACGTATGTGTATATGCAGAGAGGGAGGGAGATTTCAACACTATGCTCTGGGGCAGATACTTTTTCCTTTTCATTTGTCCTGTATGACAAGGATCTTTCCGTCCCAGCTCTTGCATTGCTCACTAGAAGCAGATATAAGGAAGGAAGAACACTGTCATTGCTTTTTTGGTTCCCTTTAAGCAGTTGCAGAAACACAGTATTGAATTTTTTCCGCTGTTTTAAAAGTACCCTTCCTCCCTCTTAATGATAATTCACAGCAAGACTGGACTTCAAAAAGACCCTCTTCATTCAGTGGCAGAGGTTGTCCACTGCCATGTACTTACTGTTTTATCATAGAACTGCTCAGAATCTTTTGTGTCTGAAAATGCAGCCTTGAGAAATGGAATGAACTGTAATGGCATTTGGTTTCTCTATTTTTAGCATAAAGACATTAAAGAATGTCCCTCAAACCAGAATATGGCATCAGGCTCCGTGAATTTATAGGGAGTTGCTTTGTAGGCAGGAATATAAGTCAGGAGCAGAGTTTAAACTGTAAAGGTAAATAACAGTTGGTTGGCCTTTATAGGTCTGCTGCTGCTCTTGCTGGGATCAATGATAATCCTTAATGGAAATCTAATCTCAGCACAGATTATTTATCACATCTGTGGAGACCCTGGAAGCATACCATGGGACTCCACAGTGGACATCTGCATTAGCTTTTTGGAGTATCCTAAATAGCAGGGGGAAATAGCTGCTCTGACCACAGACTGTTTCACTCAGGAAAGGTCTGTATCAGCCTGGCTTGCAAAAGCAGAAGGGTGGGGGGAGCAGTGGTGCGGGCCCTCACTGACATCAGTGAACAGGCAGCGCATGATATGGTGACTAATGAAGTCTGAGGTCTGCTCCAGGGTAATCAACTTTATCACAGTCTCATGTGATGATATGTTCTTGGATTTCTCCAGATCATGGGCTATTGATGAGAGATCCCGGCCATTTGGGACACTACGTGCTCTCTGCTTGACGCATTCTTCTGCAACAGCTTGCTTTGATCGTAAGAGGACAAGAATCAGAATTAATATCAAATGTTAATCCAGTATCTGCAGAGTTTGCTTAAAGCAGGAATCAGCCATGGCTGAGCATTCAGGGCTGAGCCTTCACAGGTGAAACAGCTTTTCTCTACCACTGGCAAATCATGGTTCAGTTGGTGCCTCTCTGAAGATCTGTGCAACTTGGAATGTCACCTTTTAAAGATTTCAGTGCTGCCGCTCATACACAAGGAGCACTGATTTTTCCCACACTAACACAGCTAAACCCACACAAATAACTTTGAACATGCAACCCATCTCAACAGAAATGTGTGGTGAAAAGCCTGCAAGATGCCTCCATCCTTTATAAAGGTTTCTGTCAAAGCCACAGGACCCTGATGGTTTGTAAGCTTAGAAGTTGTCAGGGCAATGGCTTGGAAAAAGAGTGACTGGGCCATGGGCTATAGCACCCGGGTAGCTTTAAAAATTTATCATGAGATTTAAAATATTTATAACTTTTGGCCCAAAACAGCCTTATCCAAACACAGGGCAGCATTGTGCATTGCAACAAAAGCCATGCACGACAAATATCATAAAATAAATTATAGTACATTCAAAACTGCAGATGCTAATACTCACAGCACCATGGGAGGACTCATCTGCTAACTCAGTAAAGGTAAAGATAGAGAAACTGAGGCTCAAACCAGTTAGAGGCTTGTTTTTTCAGCAGCCACAGAAACCATACCTTGATGGGATGTCATGATTTAGGGGCCATAAATGGCATTGCCGTGCAGCCGGCAGCCCTGATCCTGGCGCAGCAATCACAGCTCCCTGGAGCAGCACCCAGAGAACAATTTCAAACACACCGCACATCTTCTTCTCGCCCTACGCTATTCACTGGGGTTTAAAAGACAATAGAAGTGTTTCTTCTCAATTGATGAAGTAGTCATTAAGCCTCTCCTTTCGTTACCATGATCTCTACCAAGTGAAGCAAAACTGAGACAACTCGTTCAAGTTAAAGCATGAATCAAATGGATTGCATCATGGATTGTATTTTCCTTATTCAGCAGCTCTATGGAAGGCAGAGAAATTCTGCATTATCCAAATATTGGCTAGGATATTTGATACAACTTGTTCTGAGTTTTTCCATCTTCGTTTTCCTCCTACTTCTGTTATTCAGGGAAGACAGCAATAAGAGAGCATGCAGCAGCAGTTCAGTCCAAGTTAGACAGAAGAATGTCTTTAGGCAGAGAAATCTCTAGAAATAAAATACAAGACTTGTCCTGGAATTTGTATTGAAATTTATCATTCAAAAGTACATTTAAGCAACAGTTGCTTGTAGTAGCAGTTGTGAATGGGGCATTTTTTCATCTCTCTGTGCCTGGAAGAATATGATTTTTCTTCTGTTTATAGAGGGTCTTGCTGCATTATATATGTATATATGTATGTCTTGCCGCATTATATATGTATCCAGAAGCTGAAAGTGGTGCCAAAAACAGCCATCCATCTGGCAAACACAGTGCTTTGCCAGAACTTACAGTGCTGTTCTTGCTTTGGATCCCAGGGAGACTCACAGCTGGAATCTAAAGCCCTGGGTTTGACACAGGCTGTAAATGGACCAAGAGCAAGGCTGCTCATGCTTTGTGCTATCCCATGGCAGCTGAAATCAGGGGAGACAAGCAAACGGGAATCCATTTAGAACATACTGGAAGAGCAGGGACAGGGCATTCCCTGGGATTGTGTCTCATGCAGGAATTCACCTCCTTTCTTTGTCCAAAATACCGTCCCTGCTTGTTCCTAGGAATGCTCCAAAGTTCATCTATTTTGCTAGGTTCATTTCTTTTTCTTATTGATAAACTGCTGCAGGGTGGTTTATTTTACTTCTAATTTGTGAAGATGGTTTTGAGTGAAAAAATGTGTACTCACAGCCAGGGATAGGCATCTCCCTGTTTGCAAACTCCAAATACCAGTTGTGTTAGTACCTGAGGACAATGCCTGGCAGTGTGAACATCCCCAAGGCAGGGCCTGCGCTCAGCCAGAACCCCCACTGAGCCCCAGGAATGCAGCAATGGCGCACTGTGGGTGTCCGAGTGAAACACGCTTACCCAAATAAATGTGACCTGACACAGCAAACACGAAGCTGAAAAGTAATTTGAAATAGCAACTCATTTTTAAAATAACTCAGGATCTGATTTCATGACCTGGGAAGTCAGAGCCTATACAAAACCACACAATGCTCCAGTGTGCAGCTAATCACAGCTTCCTGCCCCTCTCTGATACCGCAGGCACGGTCCTCATCAGACATTTTCTGTGCTTACTTCCAGCTTTACCTACTTGTGTTTGCATCCAGAGCAGCCGGGGCTCTCTTCCTAAAATGGTACACCCATTTTTCTCAGGGTTTGAGCTTCTTTCCTTGTGCTTTTACTCCATGAGCTGGGGTTCGCAGGAGTGATGGTGTGGACTCAGAATAAAATATCTTACATTGGCCGGAGCTTGTGGATCACATGGAATTCCAGGTGTCCCTGCTTACTCTTCGGGAGCTGTTTTAACCTGGGGTACAGTTGTGTTTGCCTGCAGAGGAACAGCCAGGCTCCTCCCCAGACAGCCGGATGAAGCGCAGGAAGGAATGCTTTCCAGGGGAACAGTATATATTTTTTAAGCAAACCAAAGCCCTTCCACGTGACATAAGCAAGACTGTTGACCTATGT
>JAVHNF010005764.1:12254-24296 GCA_034783455.1 Micropsitta finschii | reverse complement strand
GTAGCTGGTGCAGCACTATGGTTTTGACTTTTGGCCTGGGAACGGTACTGATAACACCGATGTTTATAGTTACTGCTCAGAATGTTTTGGCTGGCCAAGGACTCTCTGGGCCTCATGCTCTGCCGGGGGCGGGACAGAGATGGGATGCGTGGCTCAAACTGGCCAAAGAGGTTATTCCATATCATACACGTCATGGCCGGGGAGTTAACTGGGAGTTAGCCGGAAGGGCAAGATGGCTGTGGGGTGGGGGTAAGGTATCGGTATCGATCAGAGGGTGGTATTGTATTCTTTTTCCTTGTTATTTCTTGTATCATTATTATTATTGGTGGTAGCAGTAGTGATCTGTGTTATACCTTGGTTACTAAACTGTTCTTATCTCAACCCGTGGGAGCTGCATTCTTTCTATTCTCCTTCCCATCCCTCCAGGAGCGGGGGAAAGAAAAGCGGGGAGGGGAAGTTCTAATTTACGGCCTGGGCTTAAACCACGACAGACAATAAACATCAGAGGTATTCAGGTATCACAATGTAATTTTAGAATTCACCCTTTACTTTTAGACTTATTTTTGCTTGAGACATCATCTACCATTACAGTTAAAAGGGGAAAAGTATTTTTAATATTTATAGCCACTAATTTTAAATATTACAGTTTGACTCACTGAAAGTGTATACTTTAGCATGAATAAATACTAACACAAAGCTAAGAAGTACTACAAATAGGACTATAATTAGATAGATGTGAAAATACCAGAATTTGATATCAGAAACTGTGTGCTGTTGAACAGTCATATATTTCTTGCTAATCCTATAATTTCACCAATTAAAATAATTAGGCATTTAAATACTGAGGATGGAATGAAGGGATACCAGCTCTTTAGAAAGGACAGGCTAGGAAGACCTAAGAAGGACGGGGAATTGCCCTTTATATGAAACAGCAGTTGGAGTGCATGGAGCTCTACATGCGGATACATAAGAGTGAATCAGAGATCATGTATCGGAGCATCTCTCATATGAGGCCAGGATGAGCAAACTGGGACTCTTCAGCCTGGAGAAGAGAACGTTCTGGGGAATCTCATCAATATATATAAATACCTGAAAGGAGAGAATAAAGAAAAATGGAGACAGGCTCTTTTCAGTGGTGCCCAGTGGCAGACCTGGTTTCACAAACTGAAACACAGGAGGTGCCATGTGAACATCAGTAAACACTTCACATTTTCTATGACATGTTCTAAATTTCCTTCTTGCAGAATAATTTTAATTGCAATTTAATGGTATAGGCTTGCATCTAAAAACGTAGCAGAACTGCAACAGAGCTTGTGTTACCAAGCTTTGCCTTCTATCTTTCAATCTCAGAATTAAAATCAAAGGCAACAATTTTTAACAATAATGAAATTCCAACAGTAAATGACAAGATAAACTTTTAATCTAGTGACAGTGCAGCATATCAGTTGACAGAAGAACAGATTGAGTTATACAAGTGGACCTATAAAGCTTTCCTTTGTTGGTAATTTGCTGATATTTTGCAGTACAAAAATAAAAAATAAAAAAAAAACCAACCAAACAAACAAAAAAAAACCCAACAAAAACCAAAGCCAAACAGAAAAATCAATGAACATTCCTCCCTAGCAACAGAGAAGAAAAATCAGGAGCATTGTAGAGAGGATGATGAACAGGCAGTAACTGATGACTGCAGTAATCTGAAGAGACTCAGCAGAGATCACCATTTAGTTCTGGCTCCAGCAGTAATATCACGCAATAAAATGCGGTTAACATTTTAGACCAAGAACATAAATGAATTTTCACATTAATCCAAAAAAAAAAAAAAATTTAAAAGGGAATAGTTATCAGTCCTTGTAATTGTAGTACATACTGTAATTCCCATTAAATGTCAAAGATATTATTATTAAAGTACCAATTTAGCAGCCTTCATATGAAGCACTGTCAAAAGACATTAACAAAAAAATATCAGAATTAGATTGCAGTTATATAACAGCAGCTGCATAGGATCTTTATGCCACAATTTATTACATACATGATCATATCAAATATGAAGAACTATAAGCACCAAAAGCTCTATCTGTCATACCTATGGCTAGGCTCTGATTTGCTCCCCTAACCTATCTTGAGAAAATATTCCCATGCTGTCAGCATGAATAGCTTGCTGAGATAAATGCCATGACATATCCTGAATGTCAGACCACTAGACTGTTCCAAAAAGAGTCATTGTAGAAAGCCTAACTTAAATGAAATCAAAAGGCCCAACTTTCCTAATGACAGACTTACTACTGTTTACTACTTCAATAGTTGTAAAAGTGCATAACAGAAAACTTACATGTGAGCAATACTGTGCAAAGTTTTTTGAAACTCTTAATCTTTAGGATTACTCCTGTATTACTCAAATACCATCTATTTGAATTGTATGTTGCCTAAGTGCCAATCATGAATGTTAAACCTGCTGAGTGACAATTACAATGTGCCTATAAAAGAGCACAACTTCTTCAGTCATGAAAAATCCTTCTTCAGCAGACCTCCAAAGTTTTAACAGATACTGGGCAGACAGTCCTTTATGGAGACAATTCTTCCATTGAACAGAGAGAAGTAACATGAGTAATTCATTGGATTTTCCCAATAAATAACTGAAAAGGGGTTTCACAATGTTTGACTGTGTTTGTGAAGTATCAGTAGTAGTTCTCTATTCCCTCTAACCAGTTCCTGACCAGAGTTCAGAGAGAAACAGAAAAGCCCTACTTTTCCAAACCCAGCAGTTTTGTGAACTGAAAATAGAAAACAACTCATCACTAAAGCATATGGGCAAGATCTATCCCAAGATCATGATGTTATACCAGAAATGTTTAGCATACCACATCTTGTATATAAAGCATCCTATTACACGAAGAGGTGAAAGGATCTGTGCTAAATCCTCGTAATGAATTCTGATTATTTTTTTTAAATATGCATGGCCAAAGAAACAAAAAAAAAATAAGAGCCCACTGTAAAACCTTTCAGTTTTGGTAACATGCTAGAGCAACACACATAAATTTCCCACAATAATGAAGAGCGTACCACTCTTCAACCAGTTCATTCCACTCAGAACCACAAATATATCAAAAATATCTTCAGCACATCTGCACAGAAATTTCCATAGCAGAGCAGCTCCCTCTTGTAGCATACAGCACATGTGTCCCATCAATCTTGTTAGAAGCGTTCCTTAGGTACTATATGCCAGCAGCAGAAGGCTCAGAGGCATGCTGTAACCATGCAAGTTCATGCCATGGAAATAGAACAAGCTTCCTGACTGCACAGTTGAGCAAAACCCGGACATAGGAGAAAAATGAATTAACATTTAACAATCATAGACTTTTTAAAGGACTGATCAAAATTAAGCAGTTTGAAAACAGACTACAACTGAAAACATCCATCAAACAATAAAAAAGAAAATATGTTAGAGGGGGCAATAAATGAGACCAGCCACAGAAATGAAGCTGACATAGTGAAAATTGACATAAGCAACAAACAAAGTAATTTAGAAGAAAGAAATTATTAACACTGGAAAAATATAAAGAAGCAGCTGGTTAAATTGTAAGTATTAATGAAGCTTAGAAACACTAAAAGCGAAATTTCCAGGTGAAACAAAATGTGAGGAGAAAAAGTGCTAAGAGTAGCAGTGGTAAGTGTAAAGGAGTAGGTAACAGGGCACATGAAAAATGCCACACAAAGACTCAAGACAGTCGGGTTGGGGTTTTTTTTTATAACAGAAAATAAGGTAACTTGAGAAGGCTGTGGTCAACAGCCTGGTATTTCAATAGCTAGTATAGATGCTGTTAATAAATAAAAATCCTTCCACTCCTCCTCACAATTTCAGGTTATATATCTAAGGATCACATAAGGATCATTTTTACTGTTACCACAGCACTGCCCTGGGAGTTCATATTGGCTTACTTGTGCATTAAAATCCCTGGACTCTTTTGAGAGTAACAGATACATTCTTAAAAACTTCTAATTCTTGCTTGTGTTCCTGGTTCTAGATGTTTGACTTCGCAAGTGTTTATACTAAAATTACACCTTTAATTGAATCCGAATTACTAAAAAAATAATCTAGATTACTCCACAAAACTACACTGATATTATTGCTACCTGCTATTAATCAGTCTTTGCATCAGTCACACTTGGTTTTTTTCAGTGATCTTTGATTACACTCCTTTGATAAAACGGTTTAAAAAGATGAACATTTAGTGTTACAGCTATGTAGTTACTTTTATGCCAATCTTGTAATCTTATCAAAGCATTAAGTCAGCTTTCTTTACAACAGCAGTTTTCCATAGAACTGTTGATTTGCATTAATTATATTCTTACACTTTAATTCTTTTTTGTTTTAATAGCTTAGCCACGAGTTTTCTGTTAAGACAAAAGTCTAACCCAGTCATAGTCAACTCACTTAACTTTTTTAAACATTGACATGACATGGGTGTAAATACAGCTTTCAGAAATTTCACCACAAAAAACTACCATTAATATCAGCAAATTAAAAATCTAACCAACAAACCTTTAAGTAAGTTAATTCACAGAATCACAGAATGGTTTGGGTCTGAATGGACCTTAAAGGTCATCTAGTTCTAACCCCACCACCACAAGATAGAAGGTGGTGCACAGCACAGATCATACAATTCAAAACTGTATTTTTGTCCATACGACTCGTAACTCCATACTAGTAATAGACATGACATCAGTATCTATATAAAACTCCCCTGACTGCATCCAAATTTAAAATAGGATTAGTCCACATAAACACACTGAAACTACAGTTAAACTACATTCAACTGATACTTTAACAAATTCAGATTCTTTTATTTCTTTCCAGTATACAATTGCTTGGGGTTTTTTGCCCTCATGATATGCAAGACCCACCTAAATGGGTGCAACTGACTTCTGTCTAGATGGACTAAGGAAGTTAAGTGTCTGCAAAAAAACAAGCACATTAAAAATCAGAATTTTTATTTAGTCTTTGTGTAATAGTTACATTAGTTGATACATACAGATACATATTTCAAACATAAGAGCAATATTTTAAAGCTTAACTTTTATAAACCCCATAGGAATGGCATTCTCAAACCAGAACACATGTACCAGCAAGAAATTAATACAAACCACTTCAAAGTGATGCATGGGCACTGTGTGACTGCATGCTGAAGACTACTTCTACTTCTGCCTTAAGTTAAACAATAATATATTTTTTAAGTACATGAAAGTTAACAAAGATGATCAGAAATTTTAAAAATTGCTTCCTAATTACATTAGGATTCCCCTTATTGACAAAAATGGCTAGGAGACCGTATAAAGTATATAGGCTTTTACATAAAGAAAGTGAATAGGGAATCTTTTCCACTATTGGACCTCAGAGAATAAGGCAACATCAAATTACCAGAGATTACAAAACACCAGGTTTTCTAAAATAAAAGAAAGTAATCATAATTTATATCTTACCATTATGATTTTTTAAACTTTGGTATTCTTTAAATTCACTGGTTTAACGCACAACTTCCTATTAAAACTTTTTAAAAATACTGGTTATAGTCGACTAGGTAAGGGCTAGACATTCAGGCAATGCCCAGATTTTATTTTTGACTCACACTGCTTCAAAAATATATTCAAATTCTACCCTATTATAGCCTCTTATCATAAAAGTAGTATTATTTTTCCTAATACTGCAATACCTGTGATGATCACAGTTTTGCTCCTCAGACTAATAATGTCAATTACATATGAATTTACCCCACTTCTCTTTACAAGCATTTGTTTTAAATCTTTCAAGTTCTTCAGAAACCTTTTCTCTTCCTGTTATTTTCTGCCTCCTCAACTCACATTGTTTCACCAGTTCACTAGCTGGCACCTTGTAACTATCCACTTGTCTATCTCTCCTATAAATATCTCTCTGTCCTATGATACATGAAAGAGTGGACTACTTTATTGTAGTCTACTTGTAACACTCCATGTAACTCTTGTTACCTCACAGTGTAAACCACAGGAACTACATCTTAAGTACCAACTAGTATGACATAACTAATCACAAATAGCGGGTCCAGATAGGGACTATCACAATACAAATTAATCTTAAATAGTTAAAATGCCACAGGCATTCTTTCGTATTAAAAAAAAAAAAAAAAAAAAAAAAAAAGTAAAAAACCCAAATCACATGGTTTTAGACTAAAAGCTTTATGATCTAAATTCTTTCTTCTTAGAGTATACTGTTTCAAAGAAACTGACAGTGACTTATTTCCAACCTACTGTGCCCCAGCACTAAAAGGATGTTGTAGCAGAAAGTAATTTGATCCTAAAATCCTGATCAGTTTAATGTGCAATGAAAACAAAAGCTTGCATTATTTGAGGCAAAAAAAGCACCAAAAAACAACAGTGTGGATTAAAGCAGGTAAACAACTATTTGATCTGTCTCAGAACTCTATCCAGAGCAAGCTCCTCAAACCTGACTGACGAGGGGAGCTGTGTTGACTTCTCCTTCCCTAAAATGCTTCCTAACACTGTAACCACCACCAAAAAAAAAAAACCCCAAAACCAACACATTATTCCAAGCAGCCATTAACCTTGGGATCATCTTATTATTTGGTAGGATTCTGTGCATATTTTCAAGAAGTTTTACATGGAGAAGTGGAAACAGCTGCAAGCTCATCAGACAGAAGCCCAGAGTCAGTCAGAAAATAAAACCACTCAAATGTAAATAAATACAGCCCAGATGTAGTTTATAACCCAGAAAAGCTGAATGTATTATCCTAGCAGAGACATGGCTCCCAGTCAGAAATTAGCTTATGCCCACCTGAAGCCAGGTGGAGTGAAAGGTAATACAGACACTGAGTTGAGTAACACATCTCTTGTGTAGGCTACCATGAAAACCTCCTCTGTACAAGCCATGGTCTCTGCAGGTTATACAAAAATCAGACAATTTGGGCAAAACCACAAACTGGTCATGCTTTGTGCAAGCCAACACGAACTGCTGGGATTCGGAATTAAGCTATTTATTTTCTAGATGAAAAACAACTTCTGCAGACTCTTGCAATGTGTAGAGTGACAGTAAAATAACAAGCAGAAGAAAGGCTTAACTAGTTACATGTAACTAGAGCAGTATCAGCCTAACTGAAGCTAAAAATAGCCTGTTATTTCATAAAGCTAGCGCTGACCCACATTGAGGTGTTTTCCAGGCCAGCAGTATCTGGCTGGGGACTGACTCCCATGCCTCCACCAGTTACGCACGGAGGTGACACCACAGGTGTTTCCCACTGCCAAATTTCACCCTGGAGACGTCCGCCTGTCGGTAAACCCTGTGCCTAAGGAGAAGGGGCTTCCTCAGGCCGAGAGACAGCGCAAGGCTGAGAATCCACATTGTTTCCCACTCCACTTCTGCCCTACTGGGCCGACCTCCCACCTATAAAACCAGAAACCATGATTTTATTTCGTCTCAAAAGCACAGAATAATTTGCGGACAAAACGCGCTAAGAGCTTCCAATTAGCATTAAGCTCACAAAAGAGGTTTTGCGACACGGGCAGTGCTGGGTGCAGTTAACCAACCCTCCCTGCCACCTCTTGGGCCAGAACTGCCCTCTCAAGGCTGGGTGTAGGTTACTGTGGCTGCTCAGAGACCACCCGTAGTCCTGCATACAGCTGCTTGATATTCTGAATCACAGTGAGCTCTGAACAACTCTTGTCATTAAACTGTAGTTACTGCCTGTCACTGAAGGAACAAAATAGATGAGCTTCTATCATAATACTAAGTTTTAATTACAGAAAACACAATCTTTCATAATGGCATCTTCTGCATCCATGAGAATGTTACTTAGATACTTCATTATCAATCTGTGCTTCTTTGGGATTAGGTGGTTTTATACAGCCAAATAGGGCAGTGCATAACTCTGGTGTACACGGAGAATACAGAGCAGCGCA
The DNA here is from genome assembly GCA_034783455.1 of Micropsitta finschii. NCBI lineage: Eukaryota > Metazoa > Chordata > Aves > Psittaciformes > Psittacidae > Micropsitta > Micropsitta finschii. The sequence goes on along the minus strand of JAVHNF010005764.1, from coordinate 16,352 downwards.
GAGCTGTAACTGTACGTTCCCAGGCTCAGAACAAAGCTCTGATTTTTACCTATCATCTCACAGCGTGACGTGGCCTTCCCTGGGGAAAGGAGCTGCACGAACACAGAACGGCCAGGGTTTTCCTTTTTCTTTTTTAATAAAATACTATCATGTTCATATCTATACAAATAATTATTACAGCTATTAAACAAAGTATTACATTTAACAATAGAAATCTCCGAACTCTGAACAAGATCATGGTTTGGGATATTTACACCTGAACGCAACACATTTGTAAAAAGCTGTCAAAATAAACAGAACAAGATCTTATTTACAAGAGGAAGGTGATGTTCCTGTTCATTCATTATAGATTTCTACTGCAGAGTTCCTTTTTGCCATTACAAAACGGTAAGGACTTTCCATGGGGCTGTATGCAAGTACTTTACAGCTGTAGAAAACAAGCACAGCAGCAAACACTGGGCTGAATATAAGTAATTCATCGTGGAGGGCAAGAGCGTCTTTGATTAACCTCCTGGGGCAAAATCCATCTTTGCTTCCCTTCACAGCGAGCGGGCAGGACCAGGGGTACGACCCACTGCGAGCTTGGTTGTTTCATGGTGGTGATTGCCAAACCCAGCCGCACGTATTGCAAACTTGGAAACCTGCTGGTAGAAACAGTTCTGCTGAGACAGAAAGAAATGCCCTTTTTCTAGTTTTATTTCACATTTCTCTCCTAAAACACTGGTAGCAGCAGATAAAAAAAAAAAATGGCTTCTGTATAGCTAAAACCAGGGCTTGTTCACAGAGAGAAGACAGTTTTGTATTGCCATGACCAAAAACCTCTGCTAAATCTTTCCCTGGTTCACACACTAACTTGCTCTGAGTTGTGACCAGAGGGAAGAAAGTGTTGGTGCTCTGAGGTTTTCAGTTTACCCTAAGGGATTGCAAAGGCAAACACCCTCACGCTCAAACTGTGTCTGCACTAGCACTCCTGTCCTTGGGGCTGCTCCCTGTGCTGGATCAGTGGCAGCAGAAGGGAACAGCAGTAGCAGGTAACTTGTGTTACACGACAATACAGAATGGAGATCCTTATGTCACTGTATCAGGAAACAATACAAATGTGACCAGTATGGTATAAGTAGAGTCAATGCTGCTCTGCCTTTCCAGTCCAAGTGTTATAAAGTGATGAGCATGGAACTTATCTGGGCACTAACGAAAGACCATGGCTCTCAGCACAGCTGCCTACACTCAAGTCATCCAGAAACAGCGGGAGTTTGGGGCCAAGTCCTGGAGCCAGGGCTGCGCAAGTACCTCAGGATAAGGTGAAAAGACGACAGGAGAGCAGAGATAAGGAAACAACCCCTTTCCTCCAGCAACGCCTCTGCAGTTGCCCTGCCACACGACTGATTTCCTGCAACAGCAGCAGTCACCAGCCACAGCAGCAGTGCAGCTTTAAAGTGCGGTAGGAAACATGTCCAGCATACATTCAGGAGGCTCTGCACTAGCACAGCGTGAGTTCATTTATCAGAGGTGCTCTTCCACCTGGGCAGCAGTGTAAAGACTGGAGCTGGGAGCAGGAAACATTCCAGTCAGGCTCAGCCACTGGCTCAAATCAGTGTCCTTAGCTGTCCTTAACTGAGGTCCTTTCCCTCAATGCGAAGGTAGATAAATGTTAACACATTGCTTTTCTGTTGCCTGCTTTCAGCTCAGTCTGACTCTGCTCTTACTCTCCCAGGCTACTAATGGGATTAATCAAGGGCTACACTGACATACATGCAATCCAGCCCTATAACCTTTGCTATTCTCTGTTGAAGTCACTTAGGCCAAGCTAAAAGCCACAGGATGGTGGCAGTCCCACTTTAGAGGTAGCACTCTCCCTTATAGCTGTTGATTTTGCTTAATTAAGCAGTACTGGGCATTTTTCCTTCTTCAAAGTTAAACCAAACCCCCACTTAGTGTAAGTAACCATCTAAAAGGTATCATGGAAGACAAAATTCCTTTGTTTCACTGGGCTAACAAGTTACAACTAAACCCACACGATCTTTTCCAAATATACCTTGAGAAACAAAGGGACTGTTACTTGTCAGGTTGGCATCATAGATGTTTGCTGAAGAAAATGCATTTGTTGGTCAAATTGTCACCATATAAACTTCACCCCTTCTCCTGGCATAGATGAAGGGCAGATGAACCTTCCTTAACATCATAACAACCCAATACCAAAACACAACAGCGTCAGGGGTAGGGGAAAGGAAAAAGGAATGAAAAAAAAAAAAGGAAGAAAAGGACAAAGAGTTTCCACTCAATGGTAAAGATGTTCCCATTGATTCTTCTTCCCCAGAGCAAAGTCCAGAGCCCTGGGAAAGGGCCAAGAGCTGGAAGCAGAAACATAGACCTGTCAGTGGCACAAACTGACCTACAAACTAAATGCAAGAGGCCTGGTTAGTGTGAAGCAGGAGTTTATGGTAAAGAGGAAAACCAAAACAATTTCATAATGAAAAACTAACCAGAATTACTTAACATCTAATTTCCTCTCTTTTGATGTGAAATACCCACTGTTCTTCCTAAAGGCATGTAAGCGTATCAGCATGTGAGAAGCTGAAATCTGTGGCAAACCAATGAGTTGCTCAGGGGACTTGGCCAGATTAAGCATTCAAAGACCATCTTGGACAGTCAGACCAAAAGCCTGCACAACAGAGCCTGTTTGTCTTTAAATTGATCTAAGAGCCAGTCATCACTGTAAAGAACCGAGTTCAGACAATTTGTTCATATGAGGCTCTCAAAGCCCACCTTTCTTCTCAAAGCAGTCTTCCTGACCCCACGTCAACACCAGAGGACCATTTAGCATCAATTATGGCACGTAAAAAGACTCACACTGGTGTGTGGCTGAACTTCAACAGCAGTTGTTCAAGGAGGGTAAGGAAATGGTATTTCTCCATCCCAGCCTCAGCAGGTTTCAGAGGAAGCCCTGGGATGGAAGACAAGAGCGGCGTGGTGATGCCACTGGAATCGCCATGCCCTGTCACAGCAACGTGAGGTCCAATCCTCTATAGAGGACTGATGGGCACTACTTTAGAGGCACATACCACAAAATGGTGCAGCTCCTGCCAAATCCTGATAGTCTCTGTATCACTGCAGTGCCTGTGCTGTGATTACCTGCACTACAGGCAGGCAATCCTGGGAATAAGGGCACTCCTTTTTGGCCATCTTTCTGAACAGAGAAGAGGCTCATGAAAGTTCCTGACACAGCTGCTGCCTCTTCAGGAAATGATGAACAGCATTAACAGAAAACCAACCAAGCTAAATCCCTGCTGGCCTATTGTATTGTGAACACTCAGGATCACATCTGACCTCCCTACAACACCAATGAAATGCAAAGTGAAATCAGTATGAAAGAATAAATATATAGCATAGATTAGACTATTTCAGTTGGAAAGGCCCTCCAATGATCACCTAGTCCAAGCGCCTGACCTATTCTGGGCTGGCCAAAACTTAAAGCATGTTGTAAGGGCATTGTCCAAAAGCCTCCTGAACATGGACAGGCTTGGGACATTGAACACTGCTCTAGGAAGCCTGTTCCAGTGTCTGACCACCACAATGCAGTGAAGAAATGCTTCCTAATGTCCTGTCTAAACCTGCCCTGGGGCAGCTCTGAACCATTCCCACATATTCTATCACTGGATAGCCAAGGGAAGAGCTCAGCACCTTCCAATCCACGTTCCCTCCTCAGGCAGCTGTAGAGTGCTGAGCTTGCACCTCAACCTCATTCTCTCCAAACCAGACAAGCCCAAAGCACTCAGCCCTCCTCACAGGCCTTGCCTTCCAGTCCTGTCACCAGCTTTGGTGCCCTCCTCTGGATCCATTCAAGGACCTTCACTTCCTTCTTAAACGGTGGGGCCCTGAACTGCACCCAGCACTCGAGGTGAGGCCACACCAACACTGAAAGCAGCAGGACAAGCACCTCTCTTGACCTGTGGCTGTGCTGTGTTTGATGCACCAGGATGGGGTTTGCCCTGTGGGCTGCCTGGGCACCCTGCTGGCTCCTACTGAGCTGCTGCCAAGCAGCACCCCCAGGCCCTTCCTGCAGGGCTGCTTCCAGCCACCCCTCTCCCAGTTTGTACT
>JAVHNF010005748.1:20425-38254 GCA_034783455.1 Micropsitta finschii | reverse complement strand
GCCCTGCTTCAAGTGAATGGAATTTGTGCAGAAGCTGCCTCTCTTTGTTTAATGTTTTGTGCCTGATGATGTCTTGCAGCACCTTGCATACTCTGACATTAGAGATGTAACATAACTTATCTCACTCAGAAGCCCAGGAAGTATAACACTAGCCAGGAATATATGTTGCAGGATAAAATCATAGATTTATTACTAAGGAGATAAAGTGCTATAAGCAGGGGAAAGCTGTGTTTGATGTTTGTTTCATTAATAAAATGTGTAAGAATTTGTAATATTTTATTAGCAACTTACAATTTAGAAGCAGACATCCCTAAACTTGAACCAGTTTAGGGGAATGAATATTAGTGCTTAAAATGCAGTGAATTCTACTGAACTAGGTAGTTATACACAATTTTCTTTTATATTTTTCGAACTGGTTATATTAGTTATATTTAAATATTTGTGTGCTAAGTTTTTTTTGAACCATGTGAGAAGAGTAGAACATAGTTCTAAGTAATCCAAATTTGTAGAGCTACAAAACACCCATCTGAGTCTATTGTGTATGCTGTACAGTAAAACAGTGTAATATGTTGCTTATACCAACCTCATTTCAATAAGAGAATTTAAAGCTTGAGTGATTCACTGTATGCTTACTGAATTTTTTGGTCAGTAATTCTACTGCTACTCCAGTTCTCTCAGATTAGATGGGAATCCAGTAATTACCACATTTTTGTAACAAATTACAAATTTGTTTTTCTTTGATAGTGACTAAACCCAGTGTTTCCACATACGGAGCTGCTTCTATTTTAAATGCAAGTAATGCAAGAAGCGTTCAAGATTTTTTGTTGAGTTACAATCCATAGTTTTTCAGTTTCCTCAGCTTGCAACTTATTTTCTTCATATTTTTGATAGAAGTTGGCTAAATTTGGTAAGAATAATTGAAACATGGTGAGAGGGTGGGGGAGGGGAAATCACATTAGTATTTGTATGTGGTTTTCATTTATGAGTAGTTCCCATAAGATTTTGCATGCAAAAGCAGTTGGGTGTATCTCTTTTGCGACATTGGACTCAGTAACTGTTTGCAAATTAACATATTGAGCCTTTTATTCTTTAGCAGATCTCTCCATTACACAGACTGTTGTGGTTTTAAGATTTTCCTCAAATTCTGGGGAAGATGCAGCCAATTTTTAAAATGTTTCCAAGCTTCCACTGGGTCACTGAAGATTTGAAATTTTAGAAGTTCTTGATGCTTTTTTTTAGTAGTCTTCAGTCTACTTGTGATTAAAAGAATATCTCTGCAAACCTATGGCAAGTTGTGAAAGTACGTGGCATGAAGTCATGTCCAAGTACAATTATCAAGATGCTGGTTATCCAAGTGTCAATAAAATAAAAGCTTCTTGGTCCAAATTACTTCATGTATCCTGCTGTCTGTCAGATACTAGTAATACAGTCATACAATTTGCTTGCTAATCCCTTGGCTTCCACTGAAAGTGTGGGTATTTGCTAACCATATTGCATCTAAAACATCAGCTTCTAATCTTAAAACAAACAAACCTTCCCCTAAGTCATTCTTACCTGCATATGATTAGCTGTTGGAGGATTCCTTATGCCAGGCTGCTTTCTTTGAGGTGCTTTTTCATGCAATTAGGTGCATACTTAGACCATCAGGTCACCAGTATCTGTACCTCACAGTTCATATTCAACATGCATTTGAATGCTGTATATAATTCAAGCTAACATGGCTTAAAAAATTGGATGATAAATAATACAAAATGATGTTATAAGCATGAAATTTTTATTTTCCAAGTGTATTGTTGTTGCTTGTACTGTGCGGCTTGTTTTTTTAAATGCAGATATTGCATTTACTGCATATGCAGTTATTACTGCAATGGCATTCACAAACGGTCATTAGCTGAAGCAGGATCTAACTTTGTCATTACTCAGCTGTTATATAACTTTGTCATTACTCAGCTATTACAATGCAGTTTTGCTAGTATCTTTGGGTGTGTTCTAATGCCCATACATGTTTAAATGCTGGCAGATTTTTATTCTTTCTGTTGCATTTTGTGCAGTGTTGTTATCATGGTCTCTTTTTCTACTCGGTTTAGTTACAGTTTCTGCATCTAAGACTTGGTGTATTTTCCATTTTCATTCAGTTTCCCCCAAAAGACATGCAGCTGAGTATTTTTCTTCCTGAGTCAACTTTCAGTATTTTTAATGACAGTATTTCATTGCATGTTATTTATTGCAGCAGATGGAAACTGGCAAGCCAGATAAAAAGTTTAGATAATGTTTCGATGTATTGATTTCAGAATGTTTGAATTCTTCTGTCTTTGTTTCCAAGGAGAAATCATGTTAAATAATTTCAATTTTGTGCCAAGTAGCTATAGGTTGAGGTTCTTGTTTTGTTTTCTTTGTAATTGATGGTTTCATGTTTCATGATACACAAAAAGTAGATTAACTTTTTTAGAAGTCATTTGTCGGTTTCCTGTGTTACAATTTATTTTCTCTTCTAGGAAATTGCAATCTCTGTTTGGGCTAGAAATAGACTTGATTTTATATTTACAAAATAAAATATTACTGTATCAATTGGCATCTAAGTATTAGAACTTGTTGAAAAAATACCCATGAAAGTTTTTTATTCGAAGATGCTGAGCTGAAATGCAAGGGATGTACCTATTTCATTAAATGCTACATGAGGATCAACCAATTTTATAACACTCAAATAAGAGTTTCAGAAAGCCAGATTTGTACTAAAACAAATGAAAATTACTTTAAGTCTTGGAGTATAGAAGGTCTTGTAGTATGAGTGTGGAATATCCAATTTTGACTAGCTTATCTGGGGTATGTGCTTGAAGAAATCTTATTCCACAGGTTTTGTCAATTTTAATTCAGTATCACTTTATGCTACTGAGCTAGGAAGCATTCATTTATGTTGAAACTGAGTTAAATTGTACTTGGTCAGAATCATGCAGACAGTGTATTAGAGCAGGAATTGGTATATAATTCCAATTTACTGACATATTTCTTACGCCATTGTTTTGTGCACAAGCATACTAGGAATGCTGTGTGTTGTACTTGAATAGAGAGAGGACTGTTTACTCTCTGACCACACTTGGTAGCTTTCATTTCAGTTAATACCAGTTGAACTGTCACTGTTGAATGTTTTCATTTCAGTTTTTAGTAGTGCCAAATGTAATGTATTTTATTCTGTTTTCTTACATGGCATGGTTTGGAACACTGCAGAAATATTACCGATGATGAATCCTCGGTGGATGAACTGAGAGGCACATTGCGGTTTTTCGCATCTGTATTGGTTAGGAGAATTCACAAGGTAAGGTGACTTAAAGGTATTAATGCTGGTTTTCCATCAGAAATAACTGATACCCATTTGTAGCAAGTTCTTTATTTTTTTAAATGGTGATTCCAAAGTCAGTCTTACAGAGAGCATAGCCAGTTTCTATCTAAATTTCTTCTTTGAAGTGTCTTTTGCCTCCTTCATGAGCTTATTCCTGGTTATAAAACATCTTTGAAGATTCATCAATGGGAGTGTTCAACACCTGGTTGGACATGGCTTTGAGCAACCTGATCTAGTGAAAGATGTCCCTGTCCACAGCAGGGGGTTGGACTAGGTTGTCTTTGATGGTCCCTTGCAACTCAAACCATTCTGTGATTTTTGCAGATGGATTTCACGCCAGTACAAGGCATTATTAAACCTTGGGATGATTTAGTGACTTAATACAAGTGGAAATGATTTTGAGAATTACTGAAAAAGAACTACTAGAAAACAGCAGTGTACCTGTCTCATAGCTTCTGCTTGCTTGACTTCTTTAAATGCAGACAAAGTCCTTAAATTGTTTATGAAGAATAGACTGCCATTAAGTGAATAGCTTACTATAGGAATTAAAACAGGTATGGTTCTTACATTAATGTAGTTCTTAAACATTCTGAAGATTAAACATTCAAATTTTTTATTCCCTGTGTTTAATAGATTAGCACATGTATTCTCTTTTCTGGTAAAGTGCTTCAAGCCTGTTTTATAGGAACTGCTTCTAACCTTCTGGCTCTTCTAAGCAGGAAGAGTTGCTAACTCAGTTTCCAGATTTATTCAGTGCTTACTCCTCAGTTGGAGCAACTGCTATAAATGTGTCTTTTTTCTCTTCCTTAGTAACAGCAATATTTCCTGAGCTACAAGCTGTACATGTACTGTTGTGAGTGATTAATAGCCTGATTCTGTCCTTGTTATATATCAAATCCAGATGACTTTCTTGTTTACTCTAACTCAAGCATGTTGCTTTTTAAAGTGTACATGAGGGAAGATGAGGAAGTGTCCATGTAGGACAGACATTATATAGAGGTATGAAAGTGAAATAATTCAAAGTGAAAATCTAGAGCAAGCTCTTAAAATTTCATTTGGAGTTGTAATACATGTAGGTGTTAGTTGCGCTGTTCGTAGATCCATTGTTTATTCTAAAAATGATGTCTCCTCTATTGATCATGTAATAAGGTGTTAATCATGTTATCTTAGGTCAGGTATAGCATTTGTAAGTAGTGTTAATTTGCCACATCTGCTTTTGACAGTAATGAATTAAATGGAATATCGTAAATTCTTTTTGTCTGGGTAGACAGTATGGGCAACAAAAACTCAAGGAGTGTATAAGTATTAAGCACTGTTGGGGCACTACAAAATAAAGATTATCACATAAATTAATTTCTCTTTACAAATGTTTAGGTTTATTTGTATACATCCTGTGGAGTAATTTATTTTGTCTTTTTGTGTGAAGTGGTACAAATATCTCAAGCAAAAAGATACTCGTAGTAACTTTGTTTGGAACACAATTGAAACTCAGCATGCTCAGCCCTGCAGGGGAGCATGGTGTCTGGTCTTATGCTCTTGTTTTCATCTCATACCCTTTTTTTTTCTGCTGAACAAGTGTTTCTGTGTGTGCACATACCCACATATAGATTCAGGCAGGCTCAGGAAGTAGCTGTGATCCATATACTATTGAAAATGTGTGTAGAAACCAGAGTTCATAGGCAAGTTGTAAATAAAATGCTAACTTCTTGCCATTTTAGGAATCCCAGTTTAAAGCTTTAACTGTTAGCTGAAAAGGGTTGTGACAGAGTGTTTTATAACCTTTCAGCTCTGATACAGTGTCTCTTATAACCTCATTTGAGGAGAAATTAATCACTGATTGCAAAATAAAATATTCTTATATTTTTGCCAAACAGCTGTACTTTGGTTTGGATTTATTACTAAATGCTTGAAAGCAATAGTTCTAGCTAATAAAGATGAATATTTTAAATCTGGGAATGTGTAAGAAAAAAACAGACTGTTTTTATCCTTTTTTTGGCTATATCTATACTTTCTTGCCAAAGAATCTTGTACGCTTGAATTAAGACTTAAACTTACAACATACTTAAGTGAAAAGAATTCCTTTGTTTTCTGTTTAAGTCTGCCTAGGTGAGTGTTTTGAGGCAGGGCTGTTGAACAAAGAAACAAGTGCTTTAGGCCAGTCAACTCTTCAGTATATGCTGAAATACTTCTCTCTCTCAAAGTCTGTATTTTCCTTATTGTGGCCATTTCTGGGTTAGTTATGGCTTTTGAAGGGAAAGTGAAGCATTTCCCTTTGTACGGTGTGCTGTAGGTAGCTCTGTATCTGGTTGAAATTTTTGTCAAAAGTTGATAGTGGCTACTGTCATGTCAGTGATAATTTGTTTGCTGTGCTCTTTCGCTTACCTCTGCAGGAATAAACAGTCTTCTATTCCTAAACTCTGGATTTATTGAAATTCCTGTTCAAATGTGAGTCCCAAAGGACAGAGTTCTCCATTGATGAGCAGGAGCTTGACTTTTTCTTGTAAAAAGGAATTGACCTTAATTTAGCTAGCTGCTTTTAGGCAGTTCCAGTCAATTATACTAGGTTGTCTGGGCTGGCCAGATTAGGTCATAGCTGTGCACCTCAGATGTTACGGGGGAGTGTGCAGGAATACGTGTTATTTTCCTTGTATGAATGCATAAAAGCTCAACTTTTCTCTTGGTTCTGGTGACCTTTGCAATTACACTGTCTCTTTCCTTGCCTGACAAGAAGCACTTACGCACTTCTGTTTCATTACTTGCGGTCATTATTTTGACTTAGTATTGAGGAGGGACAGACTGTATAAGAAAGTAACTTGTTCCAAGGTCTTAAGTTTTTAACACTTGCAACTGTATATTTCTTCTCTGAAACACCTTTTGCTCTTGCTTAAAATAAAGGGCATGCCAAGTACAGATCAGTTTCCAGGTAAGCTTCTGTGGAAACTACTGAAGCTGATAAAGAAGAATCCTTTGAAACTGTACAGGTTGTCACTTAATGACAGTCAGGGACTGACTGGCTGTGGAGAGAAGCTATGCTGCAAAGAGCCTGGTCCCGTGGTAGACAGTAAGCTGAATATGAGCCAGCAATGTGTACTGGTGCCAAAGAATGCCAACAGCATTCTGGGCTGTATGAACGGGAGCAGAGCCAGTTGATCAAGGAAAGTGATTGTCTGTCTTAACTTCATGCTTATTTAGACAGCATCTGGGATATTGTATCTAGTTTTGGGCTCCCCATTACAACAGAGACATTGGTAGGGTAGAGCAAGTTCTACTAAGGGGCCACTGAGATGGTTGGGGCTAGAGCGTTTAACCTGTGAGGAGGTGGCTGTCAAGATGGGGGTGTGTACAACCCTGCACACCTTAATTTGAGTTTGCTTTTACACAGAAGGTTGGGCTAAGACATCATGAGGTCCATTTGTACCTGAATTCTATAATTCTCCTTTCGTTTTCATAGTCATCAAGGCAAGCAGAAATTCAGGACTCTTGTAATATGGTCCTTGATTAAATACGTGCTTTTTATTCAGTTTATGATCATATGGTATGGTTGTTGGTACGAACAGTTGTTTTGACTCAGAAACTCAGATTTTTCTTTTGGTTCTGCCATCACCTGAGCTGTGACATTTTTTCTGGATGCATAAAGAGAGGAGGGTTTCACTTTGCTTTTAGTCCTTGTGGACATGATTGGGGGTTAAGGTACACAAGTATGAGAAGCACAACATAGTCAACTTGCTTTTGTTGGTGGTGAAATCTTCATGTGGAACTAGGTTTCATATACTGTGACTTGGAAATCAAGCTACATTACTAAATTATTGCAATGAGAGAATCCTAGTGGAAGCAAATTGGCCATAAATGTGCTAACAGTATTGTTTATGGCATTTGCTTTTACGTGATGTTATATACTTTGACCAGAATGAGTGTCAGATCATCTAGTGAAATCATGGATTGTCTCTTAAGGGTGTACATTTTATGGTTAGAGTGGAGGCATATAAGCAAACTAATGTTTGGTAGTTGACTGTAATAAAAAAAACAAACAAACAAAAAAAAAAAACCAAAACCAAAACCCTAGAACAATTCTTGTTTTATTTTAAAACTACTCTTTAGGTGGATATTCCAACTGTTGTAACAAAGAAAATGCTCAAGGCAGCAATGAAACACATCGAAGTGATAGCCAAGGCCAGGCAGAAAGGTAATTTAAAGACTTTATATGCTGCATTTTCAAAGAGCAAGTATAAATGTTTCTTTATGTGTATTTGTTATTATATTTACTAACTTTTCATTCTCACTGCCTTCCCTTTACAAAAGAAGAGTCATCCTTTTGCTTTTTCATTTGGAGGTTGCAAAGACAATTAGGGGAAAAGTTACAGTACACACAATCTCCAAGTTACTGATTTTCATTTCCCCATGTTGAAAATGCTAAATTTCTTTCTCTGTATAGTAAACAATCATGTGTTTTTTGTCTATTCAGAGCAACTGAGATCAGTTAGCAATGTTTCTTAAAGTTTATCCTCTGTATTCCAGGAAATGATGAAAGGATTTGTAGTGTACTGTGACTAACTCTTATAGCTAGAATGATTTCACATCTTCGCACTAACATGAACAGTTGGTGGAGTTGTTTAGTATGTTGAAAAGTTAGGTTTATGTTTACAAGCCACAGAGAGACTTTGAGCAGTAGCATATTTAACTATTATCCACATTAAAATATCTTCATAAGGCAAATGTAAAAATTGTGTTAAAACTGCACATTGAGGGAGTATTTAGAAAATAGAACACTTGCTGTAGGAAAATAGTTATCTTTATTCTTTTTTTTTTCACTGGCTGTGTTCCACAGTGCTGTATCTACTAAATGTGGTTTTGTTCAACTTTTAAGCATAGATGTTTACTTTAACTGCAGTCATGAACTTTCCTCCCTTCCCTCAAAATGCCTGCTTGGTGTCCATAAATATATGCCATTGGTCCTGTGAGTAGCAGGTAATGAATCTCATGAATAACGAGACATAGTCTAATCACTTTAGGTGTCTTTTGTAGCACAGCAATTTCAGATACTAGATTATCTTGCAGCACTGTTAGTGCCTAATTTTGTATTTCCTTTGATTTCTACTAAGGAGTTGGAAACACTTTTCCTTAGCAGAAGAGAGAATTGTACTTTAAATGTACATCATTGAAAATGTAGCTATTTTCTTCAGTATTTTAAAGGAAAAGACTTGTTCTCTGAGGGCACAAATGTGAAGTAGCAGCTGAAAATGTTTTAGTAGTGCTTTCTAGTAAACACTGCTGAAGCAGCCACCATGATGCATGGTTCAGAGGCAGCTTTCAGACTGTGCTTTGTTTGCTGGTTGATCCTAGGTTTTTCTGTTAATTTTCAAAATCCTTTTGAAATGATTGCTTTAAGGAGCATTTCCCTTTTTCCTGCTCTTCTTACTCTTATGTCTTTTAGTAATTCCTGACTATTTGCACAGGTACCCACATGATTCATTACCTGTCCTTGCCAGAGAGTATATTCTTCCTCTCTGCTTTTAATACCAACTAGGCAGATTTATCAGGCAGTATACATTCCTGTATCCCCCATATCAGCTGGTACTATTTGTGGTTCTTGGTTGTGAAGGACAAGCTCGCAGGCTTCTGTGCTGAATTCAGTATGCTGGAAACAGGCTTTAACCTAATAGGCAACAGGTACATATTTTGCACCTGACCTGTGCCTAGTGTGGTTCTTGGCACAAAGCTATGCTGGATTGCCAGTGCAGCTAGGTGTCATTTATTGCAGTTCAGTTCTTGCCTTTGGAAATGATTTGAAGGAATATAACATTGTTGGTTTTAATGTATGGGGTTTTTTTAATCTGATAAAGGAGTTATTCTTTCAACTCCATACAGCTGCTCATAAGAGGGAGCACTCTCAGATCAGCATGCTGGTTCTGGTTTGATTTATGCTGTGTTTAAAACATAGGTTCCTCCATGTTTGTTTACAGAAGCAGGAAGCATTTAACAGGATTGGATAAAAGTCTAAGTTGATTTCAAACTGTGTTGTAGGCAAGTCAGTAGGTAGAAGCCCAATAAATTGGGAGACTGTGAAGAAGGTCAAGAAAAAAGCAAGCAGAGGCAGACTTTGGGCAATGAAGTTTAGAAGAATCAAGATGTTGAGTTCCTCAGTAATTATAAATGAGAAAACATTCTGGAAAATGCAGCTGTTTGGTCTAGGAATTCTTATTTCACTGTGTAGTTTTATTTTCACTTAGCTGAGCTTCAAGGTCTAAGCCAAGGTTCTTTTATAAAGTTTCAACATTGTATTCCTTTGGCAGTTGTATATGTACTAGAAGTATTAACTTTTTAGCTCAGATCAAAAGCAGTTGCCTCCTATTTCACAACAAGAAAAAGCTGAAACAACGCTAATGCTGGTTTTTATTTGCAGTAAAAAATGCAGAATTTCTGCAGCAGGCTGCTTTAGAAGAATATGGACCAGAACTTCATGTTGCTTTGAGAAGCCGAAGAGATGAACTTCACTACTTAAGAAAACTTACTGAACTTCTTTTTCCTTATATTTTGCCCCCAAAGTCAACAGAATGCAGGTATGGAAGTTATTTAGGATTGTGTTCTTTAAAGTGTATACTTAATGCCATAGTTTTGAGGAGTGAAAGGTTGAACTCCGAAGTCACGCTTCTCATCCCTTGTTATCCCTTTGTTTCTAAGTGTTCTGATTGGTCTTAAAAGTAGCATGTTTTAAGGTATTGTTAAATCCTCTTTTTTTTATTTAATTTTTTTTTCCCTTTTTTAGATCCCTGGCTCTTCTGATAAGAGAGATTCTGCCTGGTTCTGTTTTCCTTCCCTCAATGGATTTCTTAGCTGATCCTGTAAGACTTTGGAGCATAGGAATAATTTAGTATTACTGTTTTCCCATTACATATGTTGTGGTAAAGCAAATGATGCACAACGACTTACTTGCTGTGCATTTTGACTGGGTAAAAGAAAAAATGCATGTGGCCAATGATTTTGTTTGTTCATGACAGCTGGTTTCAGTGCCTAACTAACTGAACTGACTAAAATGCAGTATTGGCATGGTGTCTTAAGAATGTATGTTTAATGAAAGGCTACAATTTCTGTAAGATGGGAGAATGCTATGCTAGTTTAAGCGCCTTCAAATTGCTGTAGCTACATTTAAACAAAGGCCCAATTACTTGAACTTTAGCTGTATGTATTTTTATACCAGTCTGAGTAAACCAGCCTTTTTTTGCAGCTGTATTGAAATAATTTCTTTCATCCTTAGTTCTGAAAATAAGAGGGCATTTATTCCTGAAGATGGAATGCTGCCATCTTTGATTTTATTTATGCATGTATTTTAATAGGCAAAATTGCAATACTTACGAAGGTATCACTTAGCTGCAAGTAGAAAGTAGTGTAGCTGTGGAAGTACTAGTAGTTCATTAGATCTGCACTAACAGTAAAAATACTTTGTAAAGCTTTCCTCCACTGGATAAAGAACATTTCTATGCAGATCTCCTCAGAAATTCCCTGAGATGCAAATATTTGAAGAGACTGTTGAAAGTCAATTCTCAAAGCGTGTTCCCAGGCTTTGGGGTTCTTTTAAAGTATTTATATACTCACAGGTTTGAACTTGGGCATAACATAGTGAAATAATTTTAATCTAATTTATTGAGTTTAATATTGTGGGGGGTTTTTTGTTGTTGTTTTGGGTTTTGTTTTTTTTTTTTGTTTGTTTGTTTTGTTTGTTTGGGGTTTTTTTTATCTTTTCATTTTAATTTTTTTGTGCTTTCCTGCAGGACACAGTCAACCATTTGCTGCTGATCTTCATTGATGATAGTCCAGTGAGTATGGACAAAATTAAAGCACTAGTAATCCATTCATCCATTTAAGAAGCTTTCTTACCCTGTTGACTTTTTGTCAATTTGTTTCCTGCAGCCTGAGAAAGCAACTGAACCCACTTCTTCATTGGTTCCATTCCTTCAGAAATTTGCAGAGCCAAGAAATAAAAAGCCATCTGTAAGTAAAAGCAACCTTTATTTCCTTTCCTGTTTGGAATAAGTGTTTTACCTTACCTGCTGTTTTTGTTTTATCTTCAACTTTTTGCATTATTTATGTACTCACTGAAAGTTTGAGAACTGGCTGACTGCATTTTTAACCTACTAAGGTACTGAAACTGGAGTTAAAGGAGATAAGAGATCAACAAGACCTTTTATTTCGGTTTATGAACTTTCTGAAACAGGAAGGGGCAGTCCACGTGCTACAGTTCTGCCTGACCGTAGGTAAGATTGCATATGTGTGCTGGAGCGTATTTGATGTTCTTTAAAAGATTTAAGAATTTGCAAGTTCAAGTGAATATTCAGTCTCAGAACTAGACAGCATTGTTAAGCAAGAAATTACCTTTCAGAACTTCAGTTCACTTCACTATTCCCAGATCCTTGAATGCTAATCCTGACGTTAATGTTGGTGTGGACTGTAGGTCTTAATTGTATTTCTGTTTATTGATTAAAAGTTGTATGGTTTAAAATAGAATGTTCTTAGAAGAAAAAAGTTCTGGCCATTGAAACAAAGTACAGTAGCCTTTTTCAATGCATGGTTGCTGAAATATTTCTAAAGTGCCTGTTTATCACTAAAAGTTTCTCATGTTCTTTTAGCTCTAAAATTCTGATTTCTGTAAATAACAGAAACATAACGGGAACACTGGAGTCTTGAAACCTTCTATTCAGTAACCCTTACCTTGGTTACGAAGCATGCATTTGGTTTTACCTTTACACATGTGTTGGTTGAAAAGCCGCTTACTTTCCAATTTTAAGTCTTTCTGTGAAGCTTGTGTAAGTTAGTAGTGGTTCATTTCAAGATTTTTTTGGTCAACTAATAGTCAGTTACTGACTTAGCAAAATAACGTTATGTTTTGTTTTTAACAAACAAGTAGTTCCGTGTTGCATGGGAAATAATGATCTTCATATTCTAAGCCCATACATGCAACAAGAAGATGTGAAATTGCTAGACAGACTTTCTCATAAAATAATGCATAAATCACTAATGATTGTGTAAGAGAATTGTAAATAATCTCTGTGCTCCTTATGTGCTCATAATCATTCCCAACATGCTGGCTTTTTGTCAGAAAAGCTCATCTCCTCACTAAAAATCCAACAAAGCAGTTGGTTACCTGTCCAGTGCAGGAGGTTCTAAGCTGCCCTTTCTGGAGTTCTGTAGAGCTGCTTCCTCTAGCAGGAAGGTTGCTCAGACTGTGGCTGTTACCTATGATCAATCTTTTTTTTCTGGGCAAACCTCAGCATTTTCTTCCTTCTAAACCTTTCTTGCATTCTTATAGATGGCAAATCTATGTGTTAGGCTATAAAACAAAGAATGAGGTTTAGTTCTCGCAAGTTATGCTGAGCTGTCTACTGTAGGTGGTTCTTGAGTTGATAGAAATAACAAACAACAAAACAACCAAACCAACAAACAAAAACCACAAACCAAACAACAACAACAAAAAAATCCAGAAAGGTCTTGGTAGATATTTTTCTGAAGAAATTTGGTTTTGTGTATTAATTGAAAAATGAATTAAACACTATCTTATTTTTCCCTTCTTTCTGGACAGTAGTCATACTGTTAGTGGGATGGGGCAGTAAATCAAGTAGGATTACACAATAATTGTGCTGAATAGAATATTTAGTTCTATATATGTTCAAATTTAATGTTCTTAATAATATCTTTAATGGATTTGGTCTTAAGAATGAAATGTAGAATGGGCATATGACTGACATAAAGGGTTGTTGGAGCTCTGTGTGTGTTTAGCATGAACTGGAAATCATGCTGAAAGAAAACTACAATTTGCAAATTGTCAATTTAGGAAGAAAAAAAAAAAATCATTCTTCTAGTTCATTCTTATGCCAGGAACAACTTCATGGATTTATCCTTACCATGGTAAGGAATAATTAATTTTAATTGCAATATATTTTTAGTATTAATTTTATGAACAAATCTGAATTATAGTTAATAAGAAGGCAGTTGCCATATTAAATGATGCTGAGATGTCTTATGTTTCTATTAATTTTAAAGTTTTACAAATTACTCCTTGTAAAACAGTAATTGTTGCAGGTTATAGGTTGCTTCAAGATGCTGTTTGTTTGCCCAGTTAATATACAAATACATTTTCTTTCCTTTCCTTCTCAGAGGAATTCAATGACCGAATTTTGCGACCAGAACTATCAGATACTGAAAAGATGTCTCTTCATGAGGAAGTACAGAAAATTTACAAAACTTACTGTTTGGATGAAAGCATTGACAAAATTAGATTTGACCCTTTTATTGTGGAAGAGATTCAAAGAAGTAAGTTTGAATTTGAAAGGAATAATTTACACTGGAATTTCAACAGCAAGCTGAACTAAAGTGAAGATTAATCCATCTAAATATGACCAATCTTTACGCTTGTCGTTGTTTTAAAAATTGTTGGCCACTTCCTATGTTGTGCTTAGTCCTTGTTTTGTCAGTTTATTTCTGTTTTGTCAGACTTACAGTAGCTTGCAAAGTAATCACAGCTCAGACCAGATAAAAACCAAACTTCATCTGCCTATACACAAATATGTTTATTTATGTTTGTGATTTTTTTCTTTTATAGTTGCTGAGGGCCCATATATGGATGTTGTGAAACTTCAAACTATGAGGTGTCTTTTTGAAGCTTATGAGCATGTACTTTCTCTACTTGAGAATGTTTTTACTCCTATGTTCTGTCACAGTGATGAGGTAAGCACAAAAGGTTTGAAGAGTAGTCATAAAGTCATTCAAAGCAATTTACTTGGCATTTATGATTGTTCTGTGATTGAAGGTTAAAAAATAAAATTCCCCACACTGATAGCTGCCTAAAGCCTTCTAATAGGAAACACTTGAAACAGAGGGGTGAATCTGAATTTGTGTGTGTAAATCAGGTTTAATGTTAAACTTCTCACATTTATTTGAGTAGAATATATTGATGTGTCTTAGCAATAGGTACTTACTTGTCTTCCTTCTTAGTAAAGTGTATTTCTGAAAATTAGTACTGATGGTAATTTTTCCCATAATAGCTAAAATGCTTCAAATGCTTGATTTTTCTAATGAGGAGGAGACATGGATTTTGTTGCTTAATTTTAGTTTTATTTCTGTTTTCATGTTAATTTTTTAATCCCAAGACTGTATAAAGTAAAATAAGTAGTCCTGGGAGCGTTTATTGCAGATTTGGTGTGTCCTTTTTCAGATGAATATTCTAACTGCTAGATTATGGTCAGCTGACCTTTTACTTCTTTTTTTGTTTCCTGAATTTTGCTATGTCATTGCATAGTAGCCTTTGCCTCAGTTAGTCTGGCATTTTCTTTGATACCTTATTTGCTTTTGTAGTACTTCAGACATCTTTTAAGAGGAGCAGAGTCACCAACACGCAATTCAAAGTTCAACAGGTGGGTATGGTAGGATCTTTAAGTAGTTTTTGGGTTTTAGTTAAAAGCATCAAAATACTAAACCATAGGAATTTTGCTGCTGCCTGATACCAATTTGACTAAATTTTTAGCTCTGGCTTACTTTTTAAATGAACAAATTACATACTGAAGGAACAAGCATTATTACACAAGATGTCTCTTCACTTTGAAGTATTTTACATTTAAGAACTTAAAATGTGTTTAAGACCTCAACATTTGTGAAGAGGGGAGGGGAAAACAAATCTACATTGAGAATAAGATAACCTGGAAATAAAGTGGTGATTTAATTGACTTTATATATGTATAATACCATTTTGTTGGTGCAGAGCTAGGCGATCTTGGATTTTGGGTTTTATGGGGATACGTACAGCGTACCCTACATCTAACCAACCTGGTCATGCAATGGGAATCTCCTGTTGTGACAAGGAGGATTGTCTGTTAAGTATGTTTTCTGTTCCCCAGCTTCCCCCATTCATTGCAGAAGTATAGTGTCAGAAGCTTTGTTTCTGGATTTGGGCTATGTACTTATAGACGACTTTTCAGGTTCCTTAGGGCCTGTAGAGAAGAGAATCATCTCCTATGGTATGGATGGGTGATCTTCCACTGTGGGGTTGGGTTGAGTAAGCTTGAGATCTCATAATTTCTTGTCTTTCCTCTTGTGCTGTATGGCTCAGTCAGACTTAGCCCAACTGAGTTGCTCTTACAGTCTAGCCAAAAGAAGGAAAACTTCATTGAGAAAGTCTTTAATTTGGGTAGGTTTTTTTTTTCTTGGTATCAAATAAGACCCACAGTACTTAGAAAATGCTGGTGTTTATCATCTTAGATTGCTCTTCTAGAGGAGTAGCAACAATTTATTTAACTTTTTCTGCGCTCATTAGGGAGCAGCAGCAGCCCTCTTGATTTGCAGCCTCCTGTGAGGCGTGTTATTGTGAGATCCCTTTCTCCCCTGCTAACATTCTTCAAAAACTACAGAATCATTCTCTTTAATGTATCTCCATGGGTGATGCCTACTATGTGGTCTTTATAGCTTTTGTAGATCCAGGACTCAGGTTTTGGTCAGTTTGGTGCTGACAGCTTGTTTCTTAGCAAAGAGGCATAGAAGGCAGCTAGCCCAAACTGCATTTTTTTCCCTCTGTGATAGTCCATTAGGAATGGTGACCTTAAAACACACTCAAGCTTCTGTTGAAGATGGCTACAGAGTTTCATCCAGACCTTTAAATCTGCCTTCTGGTACCTTTCCCCATGCTATTCATGTCAAGGGTTGGAAGTATCCTGTCGTACACTTCTGAATTCTTGTTAAAGTATGAAAAGGTGAAAGCCATCTCCCTGGTGCTTTGCTTTCCAAACCAGAAAGAGTGAAATTATAGGTGGTCTCTGCCTGAAGTTGTTGAAATACATCTCTGGCTACAAAATAAGATGATTTTGAAAATGTATCTGGTTTACATTTTAGAACAATTTGAATGCCCTGAGTATATATGATGGTTTATGATATGAGGTACTGTATGTTCCTGAAGTGGTGCCTCAGTGATTATTTCCATGAAACAGACCTCCTGTCTGAGGTCATAGGCAAGTAGTTTGCCTGTTTGTCTGTTGCTTTGGTGTTTCCCTCAGCAGAATGTGGTACAGAGTCACTTCCAAGGGAAAAAACAACAAAAAATTACTTATGGAATTATTCCAGATGCTATCCATATGCACATTCCTCATCCTGCCTTCTCTTCCCTAATCTAGCATTAGAAGTTACATTATGTAGAAATTTTATGCAGAGAGTTTTATTTTACAAGGATGCTGGGGATGGGCTATTCGTCAGGGACTGTAGTGACAGGACAAGGGGTAATGGGTTCAAACTTAAACAGGGGAAATTTAGATTGGATGTAAGGAAGAAATTCTTTACTGTTAGGGTGGTGAGGCACTGGAATGGGTTGCCCAGGGAAATTGTGAATGTTCCATCCTTGGCAGTGTTCAAGGCCAAGCTGGATGAGGCCTTGGGTGGAATGGTTTAGTGTGAGGTGTCCCTGCTCATGGCAGGGGGGTTGGAACTAGATGATCTTAAGGTCCTTTCCAACCCTGACTATTCTATGATTCTATGTCCCAGGTAACAGGGGAGCATTGGTGCTATTCCCAGGGAGGAGCAGAGGGTTACACTGGGAAGCGCCAGTTCCACTGATGGCACCACATGTCGTTTCTTCACCTTGCTTGGGAAAGACATTCCAGCTTCAAGTTGTAATGGGTGAAAACTGCCACAAAAGAGACTTGCAGTTGATGGAAGTGGGTTTCATGGGTGTATTGCTTGTTCTCTTTGAGCCAGTGGCAGGCACTTGGGAAGAGACCTGATCACAAACTATGGCCTATTCGGAATGGGGCTTGAACCTGCATGTCTGCAGACAAAATTCAAACAAATCAGAAAGAACTCGTGTCATCCTCTGCACTGGGCAAACACTTCTTGAGATGGTGAAAGCTTTATTATGGGGTGAGAACACAGTTTATCACTCAGCTTTAAATGCAAGCAGTATTTGTAGTTTGGATTAGTGCTGAGCATTCATGCTCAATTAACCTGTTATGGACTACTTTTAGTTTCATTTGAACACTGCCTTGGCGCTGCATTTGACTAGGATAACACAGGCAACGAGGGCACAGACCAAAGTCCTGGATTTTAGGCAGGTGTGAGCCTCGAATGAAGGCATTCTGGGCTTTTTTAGTTTTCTCTCTTTTCCTGTTTCAGCTGCAGGTGACACCTAACACGTTTCAGTCATTTAAGGGAAAGAAGGATCAGCACAAGGGTTGGAGTAATATCATTAGGATCCTTAGGTCTGTTCCTCAAAAGCATCCTGCATCTTTCTCCCAGGCAACAGAGAGGAGCAGAGCAGCTTTTGGCTTGTTCTGGCATTGTAGGTTTGCTTTCTTTTGATTTCAACCTGAATCTTGCTTTTATGAAGATAAAAAGTAATTCTCAAAGAAAATGTGACCTACTGAATGGATTCCAGCATGTGTTAACGCTAGTGCAGATGGGAGTTTATAGATTTGGCACTTAGTGTCACCATTCCCTAAAGAGAGCAAAGTTTGTCATAGAGGCCT
>JAVHNF010005720.1:5905-17295 GCA_034783455.1 Micropsitta finschii | reverse complement strand
TTCCTGTGTGATGTACTCTAGGTTACCCTGCTCTTGCAGGGGGGTTGGACTAGATGATCTTTTGAGGTCCCTTTCAAACCTTGGGATTCTGTGATTCTGTGATATGGAATAAATCCCAGTGTGGCGACATCTCAGAGTCATGAAAAATATAGATTACTTATTGTCCTTAAGCTGCACTGTCTCCAAATAACACACATTATCTAACACACTCGGCATAAGCATTTAGCTTCTGCAGTAGTTCCTAAACAGACGCTAAGACCTGTAAATGCAGTGGGGAAACCCACATCATTTAATTCTAATAGAAGGCTCTTGCTCCATGGCACTAAAATTGTGTATTTTGGTATTAACTTTCTGCATTCTTAGGGAAGCTAAAAAAAAATGTCACTAGACTATATTTCAGTAGTCAAGAAACTTCTGAAATCTGTACTTGTGAATGATGAGGAGAAAAACTCTCAACCAACCAACCAACCACACACCAAAAAATCCCCCAACAAAAACCCTATCTGAAAAGCCTCTGGGTCAGGGGCTTACTAAAGGCTCATTTCTTGGGATCATTTGGGAAACTATCAGCATTACTGCAAATCTGAGGCTTCTTTGCTAGAGAAGTCAAGGATCCTGCTGAGGAACTTGTTTCATGTGTCATACTGTTGAAAACCTTTTAAATGTACAGCCTTTTAAGGAAACTGGGGAAAAAATTATAAGGTATTTACGTAAAGGATTACGGAAATGTGTAATGAAAAATGCATCTCATACTGGGTAACAAAGGCCTCCTAGTGCATATCCAGTTGGAGGTAACTCTGCTCAAAAGAGCAGCAGTGCCTCCAAGTACACTGGTAATATTTCAGTACCTATAATAGGCTGGCAACCTATGCCAGTATCTCACCACCCTCGCAGGGAAGAATTTCTTCCTAATGTCTAAACCCTCTTTCAGTTTAAAGTCATTCCCCATTGTTCTGTCACTACATGCCCTGGTAAAAATTCCCTCTCCAGATTTCTTGCAGGTCCCCTTTAGGTGCTTGAACTGTTTTAAGGCCTCTCCTGAGCCTTCTCTTCTCTAGGCTGAACAACCCCAGTATTCTCAGCCTGTGTTCATAGGAGAGGTTTTGAGGCCACAGACCCCCAGGACTAAAGCTAAAAGCATGAATCACAACCATTTATGCTACCAAGAATGCTGATCTCACATGGGAACAATATTACTACTGTGGACAGTATACCAAAGCAGTTTAGAGTCTACTTTAATATTCTGCAGGTTTTAATTTCTCACACATGGTTTTCAAATTTGTATTTTGCCATATTTAATATTTTTTCTTTTATTAAACCAAAGCTGAAAGCCATGCCTAGCTTCTCCTTAATCCCAGTCTTTTATTCTCCAGATCAAAATCATATGATGTAAGGGTCATTTTTATTCCTTAATCATTACTTCAGACATGTCTGGTCATTGAACCTGTCACAAGTCACAAGCACTTCTCTCCAGCTACAAGCACTTAAACCGATGAGAAAGCTGACACAGCAAATATGCTGTGGCTTGGATCGTTTACAAAAGGGGATCTTTTGTGCTTAGCAATCTTCACAGTCGTGCAGAGAAAGGACAGTTTGACTAACCACAGAAAACAAAACAACTATTGAGTAATGCGCTGTCTTCATTTTACTGCTCTCATGTCCGGTTTTTAACGTGTTTTTCCAGTTTTTCCTTTAAGTTTTCCTACACCATTTACTTATTTTAATTATTCTGCTAAAGAACAAACCGCGCAGTAGATTGGTTTTGTAGTTTCACTGGAATATATTGCCACAAAGACCTCCAGGGCCACAGAAAAGACCAAAAGAAGAAACAGAAACAATCCTTAATCATTTACTTCCCACAAAGCACACCTTGTGCTGTGTGGCCTCCTTCTGCTGAAGTGTCTTTCGGACTGTCTCAAAGTGCACTTTTTTCCTAGAATTAAAAACCAGTCTAATAAGTAAGATGGAGAAAGCATGAAGTATGCCTCTCACCAAGTGCTTTTAGCTCCAGTTTGTGGTCTATGGCCAGCTACAGAACTGAAAGAAAAATATACTGGTTTTCCTATTAAAAAAAGTGCCTATACCAAGGATTTTATATCATGTTTGAATTCCGAAAGGGAAAGATATTCAGAAATTAGCAACATACACATCTCTTTTCATATCAACAAGCTGCAACTTGGTTATGTTATTCACAAAAGTAGCTTTAGAGCCTTTCAGGCTACTGTGAAACAGGAAAAGTGTTTCCTTCCTGAGAGCTGACTTCCTTCATGAGACTACATGTATTTCATATGGCCAAGCATGAGAGCAGCTTTCCTGCCCTCGGCTGCACCACATCGCCATCCTGACAGAAAATACACTGTGGAGCAATAGAATAATAGAAGCAAAGCAGAGCATGAAAATTGACCCTGTCCACTGCTGAAGGGCAAAAAGGGCACAGTGACTTCCATTAGGCTCTGTGTTGCTAGAAACAATATTAGTTTTCAAGTTTTCCTGACCCCTATGATGCACGTTAGCCTTTAGACAGGTAGAGCCACTAAGGAGTTGGACATGTGGGAGAATTGGACTATGCCTCGGGGTTAATGGAGTTCGTGTTATTCCCCTTGGATTTGACTCCAGCAAGTCTGGCAGTCTGAACACATAGGCAGTCTGAAGGCAGGCAGGCGATGTCTAAGGGCAACTGTAGAGGTAAGAAGAAAGCACAATGTCTAACTTGGACTCTTTATACATTTAATTTTTATTTCTTTTCCTAAGACTCCTCTCTTGGGCTGGCCTGGAAAAAAAAAATACCTCTTTCTGAAGAATTTAGGGTCTGTAAGCAGGAAAAGAAAACATGGAGGTTTAGAGTAAAAATGATAAGACAGAAACGTTAACAGCTCTGCGTAACAAGTAGTTGGACACTAAGAAGAGACATTTAGTTGTTACTCCTGACCGGGACTCTACCTGAGATAGAGGTTTGAGGCTGAGGAGTGAGATTTCCCTGTTCCAAGAGGAGTGTTTGCCCATCTAAGTCACACAGTCAGGAAGACAAAGTTATTTATCTGCAGTAACACACATCTCTGCTGCTACCAGTGTAACGGCACGTTACCAGTGTAATGTACAGACATAATGGCTAGAATGGATAGTTTAGTATGAATGCATTACAGAACTGAAGCCACTTGAACCTTTTCAGGGAACACAAACAACAGTCGGTCCACAAAAGTTTTGGCCCGAGTGTGAATTTCAAAAGCAAAACAGAACTGGCTTTCTGCATGTAACCTGCAGAGCAGCAGCAGAATTCCACAGTACAGGGTGGTCACATAACCACAGTGGCAAATGCTGTACAGTTACACCAAGTGATCACAGACAAGGCTTTGAGTTATTCTACGATTCAGTCAGCACAAAGGTATTAACATTACTGTCCACGTTTTTTATCAGTGAACTCTGAACCTTGATTTTGAGGATGAAATAAATTGCCTGCTACTTGGATAAAACAAAAAAATGGGGTTATCATGGAACTCTGTTCCATGGTTGTCAATATCGATAGACTGTTACAGTACAATATGTGGAACATGTAGATTTTTATAGTATGAGTAATCCCATTCCTCGTTTAAACTGATTTTTCCCCAAGTACTTTAGTTGCATCAAAGTGATGTTAAACAACCTGTTTGTTTGATCCATTAAGCATAAGACAACAGGCCTGTTTGGGGGTTTTTTAAACACTTACACATAGCAACAATTCAAGCAGCAAAAATGTTATGATGCCAAGAGGGAAATTACACTACATAGGACTAGACCAGCCAGATACTTAAAACTGAAACACTTTGAGATATATCATCTGTAATCACACTACAATCACACAGCAGCTAAGGTGTGGAGATGACTACTTTTATAATTCTTTCCAAAAGGAGAAAGAATTAGCAATAATTAGCAGTGGTCCTTATTAAAAAAAAGCAAAACATATTTTCTTTCAGGCAAGCAACTGAATTATTAGTGTTTGTAAAGTGTAACAAGATCAGCAGAAAACATGCTAGGAGTGACAAACACATCACCACCCATGTGTTACAGAGACCTGCATTAATTTTACCCCTTTGAAACCCAGTCTGAATTAAGAACTACATAAAACTTTGATGTAAAGCAAATAATTGTTCTGCTCAAAACACAAGCTGGTTTTGTGCTTTGAAGATATGTGGCAGTAAAGAGAGGGAAGTCACAAATTATTTCCATGGGAAACACACGACTCCGCAGTACTCCTATCATTGCTCAGACATCTACTCCTGAGTCTTCTGATTACATTGTGGAAGGATGTGAAACCTCAGAAGTATTATTTCTTGTATATTTTCATATGTCATGAGCACAATGAATGTGCCTGCTCCCAGGAGCAAATCACAGAGCATGCTTATTACTAGAATCAGAATGCACTAAGCGCAGGGTTTGATCTATTTAAATAGACTATTTACAGCTAAGGTTTCCTTTATGAAGGAACTTCCTATTCTGAAATCTCCTATACTTCTTTTTTTGGCACATTTACAGTTTGATAGTACATGTATGCTTACATGAGGATGCACCATGGTGCATGGTGGTCATATTATGGGTTTGGTACTAAACAGCAAAAGCTGATATAGCATAACTCGTTTTCCTTTCAACGTGTAGTTCTCCACGAGGGAGAACCACCAAAACTTAGCAGAGAAATCCACCTCCCCTGTTTGTTGAGGCCTGGGTATTTTCAGGACTTTAAAAGAAATAAATTGCATTTCTGATGCCATAGTAAATAAATTAAATGAAAAATAACTTTCACCAAAAGGCAGAAACACCTGACTGGCTAACTTCAGCAGATGACATGTAAGAAAATCTATTCTTACAGCTTTATAGGCAGACGGATTATATGATTTCACATACCCTACTGGATTTTATCCTGCTCTAAATAAGTTTCCAATATGTACTTCTCAAAGTGTCCGAATATTGTCACAATTTCTTCCTGCCCAGTGCCTCTTAGCAATAAGCAGCCATTCTGCACTTTCTGCCTGTCATCCCTGTGTTTCTGGCAAGTGTCTCTGCAATGTGACAAATGACTTTTGGCCCATGATGCCAATTCTACCAAACCACTTTTTAATTACACTGTCATTTGAGAATCCCTTCTTATCCTATCTTCTGAAATGACTTGAAACTAATATCATAAATGTGTTCATAACTCAAAAAATATTTATTTTCAGTTGTAAACCTGTCTTTATTATTATTATTATTATTATTATTATTATTATTATTATTTTTTTTATTTTTATTTTTATTTTTATTTCTAGCTTGTGTTAGAAAAGAAAGGTAACTTCTCTGAAAGAGTGCAAACAGGGTCTTAGGTTTCATGGGTTCATTGCAGAGCATATGCAAGGTGAAAGAGGACATTAGTTCTTTTCAAGGCAAAAATAAATATCATGTGAGAAATGTGCCAATTCTCCACAGATAACCAATAGACAGCAATCTGACTTCCTAATTGCATTTCTGTTTTTCCAAGAGCAGAGCAAAGAGAAGAGCTTCAAGGAAATGAAACTCCCCAATTACAAGTATCAGCATAATTACATTTGCTATATCTGTGCTGAGAAACATGAAATTTTCCTTCTAAGTAAAGAAATAACCACAAACATTCTAACAAGTGATCCTAAGGCAAAGGGTACCACATGAATTTTCTGATTCACATAGACATAATGTTTTGGAGTTCACAGATCCTTGTATTAAAAGTCATAGTAAGCCCTCTTGACATTGAATAGGCACTGGAGCAGGCACTTCAAGAGCTAGTGCATCCTTATTATTCGCAGCCTCTGAACAAGCAGAAGAATCTGCTCTCCAGCACAACCTTTCTTCCTCATCAATGACAGCATGGAAGACATATTTCATGCCTGAAGTGAAGTTCATTGTATTAAGTTAACCATAAACTTGGTACACTGCAGATGATGTTTTATACATCACTGACCTCATAACCACATCTTTTTGATTTGCATAGAAATGCTGTACTGTATCCTCCATCCTGCATCTTCCTTAAAAGGAAGTATTTCCACTATTTTATTCATAAATTTGTATTTGAAGCCTAACAACATATAATGATGCCTACTAATGTTCCATCAAAAGTAGCTTAAAAATTTCCAGTAATAGATACACTATGACAGGACTGTAGCATAAGAACTGAGCCCTGTGTCATGCTGTGCTTAGAGATGCAGTGCTCCAGTGGGGTTGAAGGATAAATGGTGAAGGTGCAGGCAGGAGCTCTGAGCCATTTCTTAATGAATCCTTTTAAAGTGCTACCACTTACTTGGAAGCTCAGGAGAAGAACAAGTTAAGGCTAGGATATCAAGCTAAAGATGATCACCAGGTCTGAATGTTAAAGGAATGTTTAAAGTTGGCTAACTGCTAGTTCATAGAGAACCTTTATGTCCTCTCTGTTAGAGAGCAGGACAGCTGAAATTTCCTCCTTGTTGGTAGTTGTTAAGCAGAAGTCCTCCAGAACCTAAGAATTCATTGTTGCTTTTCTGCCATGGGCGATGAATAACAATCTGTTCTCAAAACACGAGAGCTTCTTTTATATTGCTGGTTACTGCTGATGATTTTTTTCTTGTGTCCTCAGTCAGTCAACAGAACCCAGGCTGGTTTGAAAAACTTCTATTTTCAGTTGCAGCCTCTCCACATTAACTGTACAGTTTTCCTGGCTTCTGGTTAACTCAGGAAACAGAACCAATGATGAGCACTATTACAGGCAAAAGGAGAAATAATTGAGTTGAAGCATCATTAGGTTCATAGAGCTTAAGTCATTCGCATGATTGTTCCCCATCATTCTTTTCATGTGAAGCCTAACTTCAATTTGCAAGAACTTTAAAAATCCTAACAACCCAATTACTATTATTTTGCCTCAAAGCAAGAAATTGTTTCCTATTCAAGGAGATACAAAACAGCTGTTGCAGAACACAGTAATATGACCTGATAATTAGAAATCAGGTTTGTGTTTTAATGCAATTCAAGATATGTATTAGTAGTAATAAACCTGTCTTATAGCAGGCAACACACATTTCCTCACCCTGTGAGCAGGTCTGCTACTTGTGTCAATAAAGAATCAGTCTGCGGAAGGAAAAGTGGGCTGTTACTCTGTGATCAGATGTAATTGTCATTCTAATAGTACTTTAGTAGTAAGACAGGCAATGCTTTTGATTCCTTCTCATTCCTCAAGGCAATAGTGCATGCAGGGAATCTGCGTAAAGTGCTTGCTGCAATAGTTTAAAATTAAAGTGTACGGGATAAATGTTTAGGCCTTGAATCAATCGCTTTAGCAGATCTGTGCATTTAACCGTTATGCTTATAATCCTTCTCATTCTAATAATAAACATTTTCAGAATCTGAAATATGAGTGGTAAAGGCAATATTGTTTTATCTTTTAAATGGTGGAAGGTCCTGTACAGACTTCCCTCTGTTTTCATTCAACAGTGTTATGCAGGTAAAGTGATTTCAGAGCCTTCTTTGAAAGGGTGTTTTGTTTTCCAAAACGACCGGCATGTACAGTTTGAATAGCATGATGTTTTATATAGAAGAATAAAGTTAAAGCAGGTAAAAGCAAGTCACATCTCCATCCAGAATCACAATGTGAGCTGGTAAGGGACTTTCTTACATGGAGATAAAAAACCACAAACCAAAAAAACCACTAAAATTAAAGGCTGTCACCTCCTAGGAATTTCACAAAAAACTTTTCTACAAGAATCTAAATAAATGCAAGATGCCATAAAATTGTTACCTTTACCACTGCCCCGGATTGCCACAGATTTATGTTTACTAGAAGGATCTGTTTGAAGCGTTTGGAACTTTCAAGACTGTCAAGACTTTTCAGCCATTTCTCTAGGAATTAACACAACAGTTTCAAGAGCCAATTTTAGCTTTTCCCCCCGCAAAAAAAAAAGATGCAGGTATAACATCAAATGTTCTCTGTCAGCTTCCCAGGGACTGAAATAGGGAGACATTCAAAACAGCCGTGGCAAGGCTCCAGCAGTGGTAGGAGGAAAGCTTTGTCGCGCCTGCCAAGAATCCCAGCGATGGAGAGCGGAGAGCTGAACTTTGCCTCACATAGTGGCTGGCAAGCCCTGCGGCCTGTACGGCTTTCGTTCGGGGTTGCTTGCTTACAAAAATGTAAACGCTGTGGGAATCCAGGGAGGAAAATAGCTTTAACTGTAAATTGCTAATTCATACTGCATTAAGCCGGTAGTTACAGGTCAGCTTTCTCTATGGTATCCAGCTACTAGACTTCTTCTAAACATACCTTCTCATAAACACTTCCCTCCCAGTCATATTGACTGACAGGGTGGCTTTACTCATCTCTTGACCTAAAGGGCCCTTCTTTGCCAGAAATAGCCAGGAGAAAACCTCACGTGACATACCTCACATTTGCATTTCACTGCCGAAGTGCTTAATCTCGCCCATGAGTGAACACAGGAGCCACAAAACTTTCAACAGGTATTGTCTGAGGTTACCTTCGCCAAAGGACAAGTGATTTATTCTTGGAGGGTTTCATTTCTTTATTCTTTGGTTTGTTGCTGTTCCTGTGCTGTGATGTGACACAACACTCGTTCTCACCATTTCATTCTCATACATCTTGTACCCCCACCCTCAAGAAATAGAAATCATCAGGCTGGGACTACAGTCTTAAGGAAGTTTTGTTTGAATTTGATATAAATCACAGAACAGCTACAACCAAAAGAAGCAGGTTTTCCTTATCACTTGAATAAAAAGCCAAATAAATCGTTTAGGGGGTTGCCATTTAAAAGTATTTTAACATTCTACTTCGCAGAGTTGTTTTTGTGTAGAGAATGATGCTTTTTAAATCATGCTTTGGATAAGGCTTAATATTCTGCCTTTCCCAAAATATTTTTTGGAGTGTGGGTTCTTTTGTTCTTAATTTTTTTGTTGGTTTTGCCAAGAACATTCAAGCATTTGAGGCTGAGCGAGACCCTTTCCCTCCCTCCTCCCAGTTCAGTCACTGAACCAACATCTAGTTTTATAGCCTAGGTGGGAGCCTTACTTTAGCTCTAGATCGTTGACTGAATCTGCAAAGGCTTTTAGGTGCCTGACTCTCATGTGAACAACAGGAATCACTAAGTTCCACTGAGAGCTGTGATTATTCTTCATGTTCTCAGTGAGCACTGTGCTATCACACTGGATTCTTTCCACCTCTCATTCTCTGCCCTTCCCTGCAAAGGAAATACCATGAAATCTTTCTCTGGAGGAACATGTTTGATTTCAAGGACACTGGAAGTTGCCCTTTACAATCCCACTAATCTTAATGCCCCACAGAAGACAAATAGTCTGGGCAGTCCCTGGCATGGTCACTTTGGTGGGGAGCTGGAAGGCCACTTGTTGGGCTCAGGCCATCTCACAACCCTGTAGATTGTAGAGGCTGTCAGGGTCAGCACCCTGCACACAGGCTTTTTCTCTCCGTGCAGGGAAGGGGATGGATGTGCCAAGGGACATCAGATGTGCTGCATCCTATTTTCTGACTGAAAATTGAGGGGGAGCTGTGAAAGCTCAAAGTTTATGAGACAAGCGAGCTATTGTATCGAGGCCAAAGTGCTTTCCCATAGGAAAACACCATGTCAGGATTCTTCCCTGAGAAACTGAAAGAGAAGGTGCTCCTGCACATGCTATTAGCCAGCTTCCCAGTGAAATGGCAGGGCAGTGGGGAGAGGGGATCTGTGCAAAGCATTCCTGTGTGAATAAAGAGGGCTTACAAACTGCTGAAGTGTCCATCACATGAGTTTTGTTTCCTTTTTAGCTCTACTCCAGATTTTTATGGCAAAGGCATTGTTTGCTGATAATGATGCTGTATTTCTACTATACAGCATGAATCCTCAACACATGATGGTAGTGCTCACCTCACTGCAGATTAAAAAGCACCTCACTCACACATCCCACATTTTAAGATAGATGAATTCTATCTTTCTCATTACATTCTGATTTCCTGTCCAGATTTCCAGCCTTACAGCCGACCTCTCTGATCATTGTACTTTTCTCTCACCAATGTTAAAGGAGTAAATGCAACCAGAACCACAATCCAGGAAATGCACAGAAGTTGCTTCCTTTCTATTAGTAACCTTAAGATTACTAATCCTCCTACCTATGTGCAAAGTGACATAAGCGTAGTATAGTACAATACAAAAGAGTTGACCTAGCCATGGTTATATTTCATTGCAGGTCTCTTTAGGTCAAACTTCATTTTCTCACAAGAATTAAAGTATCTTAAAGAGTGCCATAAATAATTTTATTCAATGTGAATACCTTTAATGTTCACTGTATTCATTTGACTGAGCCCTCTCACTATGCTGTGTAACTCAGGGTGCTCCCATACTTACTAATGAGTGATACATTAATAGATTTACCATATAATCACAGATAAAGTAGGATAGGAAAACTCTAACCAGGAAACACATGATAGTGAGTCTTAAAATACTCTGGGTTTGGACTACTTGCTGGCTAGGAAACTGCTGAATCATGCCCTTAACCTCATACCAAAAATAGCATTTCATTTGGCAAAGCACATACAAGGTACTAATGTTCCCTATTGTTGAAAGCCTGCTGAAACAGCTGCTGATCACAAAGGATGAACAAGCATTCTCCTAACCTCTGTGCCTCCTTGAGAGGAAGAGAATAGCAAGTATGTTTTCTCCTACAGTAGTTCTGCCTTTCACACCATTAGCTTTGAACAGAACAAGAAAGTGCCCCAAACATTTTCAAAGCATTCTATGAGCTTTGTAAGTTTGAGACACCTTAAAAGAAACTTTGGTTGCCTTTTTACACACACACATCAATGGTGAGTAGTACATATCTCTCAGTTGTCCTCTCTGGTGAGACTGTGATAACTTGCATGGCCTGTAAGTTATTTTTTAGACCCAAGAGGAGAAAAGAGCCTTTCTTGATCATTTAAATAAGGTTGGATTAATAAAAGGAAACTTGTTCTTTCTGAGGCTTTAGAAAAGGTGACTGCTTAATGCCTGTAACAAGGAGGAAGACATCTTAAGAAGTTGAGTTCAAAAGCTCTAGCTGGAGTTAATTACATTCTCTAATAGGCTTTGTAATGACTGTGTTTCCTGGCCTTCGGCACCCCATAGGTGGAAGGAGAGACAAGAGCTGCTCTCTGATTTTCTCTGGGTGCCTTGTTACCTTCTCCCTTATTCCTTCTGCCCTGGTGTGACGGAGCCCTAGACTGAAGTCCTGGGTTTATCAGCAGAAAGGGTGCCGTGCAGGCTGCTGGTATGAACTTGGCAAAGTCTAAGGTGGCCAAGCACTTGGCACAGCACAAGTTCCATTCTCTTCCTGGCCTGTTCTTGTTAAAAGCCTGCTGAAACAGCTGCTGATCACAAAGGGTGGACAAGCATTCTCCTAACCTCTCTGCC
>JAVHNF010005698.1:1899-14267 GCA_034783455.1 Micropsitta finschii | reverse complement strand
TCAGGCTTCTCTCTTTTCCCTTCCTTGCCTTTCCTTTCCCTGCACTGATTTCCTTCTGGGAGTTCCCGTGTTCCTGGAGAGCTTTGGGAGGGCAGAACTGGGCTGCTCCAGGGTGGAGCTGCAGCTCGGGGTGCTGCGGTGCTCTGCTCTCCCCGGATCTGGTCACCCTCAGCAATAAGCTGGTCCCTAGGTCTCTTCTCAGTGATTCAAAGCATGCAAAAGAGCAAGTAGGGAAGCATCAGGCTTCTCTCTTTTCCCTTCCTTGCCTTTCCTTTCCCTGCACTGATTTCCTTCTGGGAGTTCCCGTGTTCCTGGTATCTTCTGGTGGATGCTGCAGGCTCCCTTCGAGGGGACCTTGCGCTCTGCCTCCGGCTGAGGTTGGGGGTACCAGAGCATCACGTCGGGGATGTGCTGAAGGGCAGCGCTACCCCAGCACCGTCTCAGGATGCTGACTCGCAGGGGAGCTGCCCAGGCCCGGTTTGGCTGCAGCGCTGCTGAGCTCGGCTCTCTCCTCCGCAGGAAGATGCCGGGTCCCGGGCAATGAACAACCTCCGGAGGTCCAACAGCACCACGCAGGTCAACCAGCGGGTGAACAGCGCACGCAGGTACCGGCAGGTGACCCAGTGCAGGATGAGAGCCCTGTCCTGTGTGTCTGTGTGCGGTGTTAACTCCAGAACACGTTCTCTCCTCTCTGCCTTCCCCGGGCTCCTGCTGAAGCTCCGAGCAGGCAGGAGACTTCCTGGCCTTCCTCGAGGGCAGTCCTGGGGGCAGAAGGAAAGGGTCGAGTCTGAGCAAAACCTGCCCCGAGAAGAGAACCACGTGGAACATCTTGGTGAGGACGGCGGCTGCAGCAGCTCCGCTCGCCTGCGAGCTGGTTTGGTTTGGTTTGGTTTGGTGGAGGAGTGGGAGGGCTTCCCCAGACCCAAGGATAGGGTGGTCCATCCGTGGTGGCCAGGCTGGTCCTTCCTCAGCCTGCCCTCGAAGCTGGCACTGTTTGAATGGCCAGAGTGCTCAGCTGGTGCTCCATTTGCTCTGCCCCAGGGCCTTTGTCATCACCTCCGTGCTTCTGGCAGAGGCAGGCAAAGCCTTGAGGCTGCTGCGCTTGCAATGGAGGTTTCTTTTGTGGGGAGCAAGCGGGCTGTGAGGGAGGAGGTGTTTGAGGATGTGGGGCTGGTGCTTTGCCTGCATTTACCTCCTGCTGCCTTCATGCAGGACGATCAACCACGAGGGTTCCCGGGCCCCTCTGGTGCACACAGCATTGAGCCACCAGCGGGCATGAGGAGGAAAGAGGCCACCATGCTCCTGGCAGCCAACTTCACTGCGAACAACAGGTAAGAGAGGGACTCTTCAGGGCCAGGAGAGACTTGAGCCAAGGCTGTGTGTAAAACGGCCCAAAGAGCCAGCTCTTAGGTCTGCTTGGGCTGTGTCTGTCCGTGCATCAGATAACAGCTCCCAAGTAGTGAGCTCCTGGGAGCCTGCTCCTCACCCTGGGAGATGCTCCAGATGGTCACGGGTGGGTTGAGGGTTGCAGTGGAGGGAGCATCCATTGCTAGTGCATGATGTTCCCTTCAGATCCAGCAAGTCCTAACTCCTCCTCTGCTCTCCACAACAGGAGCAACAAGGGCGCGATGGGCAACTGTGTCACCACCATGGTGCACAACAACTACTCCACCACTGAGAAGGGTCCTGCGCCCAAGAGCTCCAACCAGGCACCCAGCTCCCTCAAGTAAGGGCGGTGGGGTCCTGGCTGGGAGGCTGTGCTGACCCCCTGCTCCTGTGCAGATGTGCTGTGGGATGGGGCAGGATGCTGCCAAGTCACTTTGCCTTCTGCCTTAGCAATGTTGTCAAAGCGACCTCCAATGAGGATGGGGAAAGCAGCTTCGTGAAGTCGCAGAAGAATTTCTCCAGCAACAACATCATGACCCGCAACAACAACAACAGCAGCAGCAGCAGCAGCCTGCCCCGCAGGAAGGAGGTGACCGAGGAGGAGGCAGAGAGGTGAGGCAGGGCCAGCGCCTGTCCTGGGAGCAGGCAGGAGGACGGTGCCAGGCAGAGGGCGAGCCCCAGGGGAGCTGGAACTGGTTTGTTCGTGCCCAGAGGGGCTTCAGATTCAGGAAGGGTCCCTTTAAGAGCAGCTGCAGGGGCTGCTTTACCCTCCCCATCCCCTGCTCTTTGAGCCTTGTCGTCCAAGGCATAAATTCTTCCCCCCTCTCCCAAGTCAGTCCATGTGGAGTCAGGACGCAAGTCCCAGTGCTGCGGGTGAGCAGCCGTGCTGGGCTGCAGCAGGATGGGTGGGTGATGCCAAGCAGGCCCCGGGGCTGCGCTGACCCTCCTGCTCCCCACAGGTTCATCGAGCAGGTGAACCTGGCCGCTGTCACCATCCAGCGCTGGTACCGGCGCCACTCACAGCGGCACAGGGCGGCAGCCGCGGCGCTGGGCCGGTTGCTGGCTTCCCAAAGGGAGGTGAGTCCTGTCCGATCCATACAGCATGGACCCTGCTGACAGCCGGGTCCCCTTTGCCTCACTGCCGGGGAGTCTGAGTCCCTCCATCAGGGACCTGAGCCATCCGGATGAAGGGTTTGGCTTTGCATGTAGCCAGCCCCTCGCAGACCAGAGAGCCAGGAGGGTCCCGTCCCTGCAGAGATGTGCAAGTGCTTTAGGGCACAGCCCGGGTTTGGCTCCGTGGGGAGCTCAGGCCGGGCTCAGCACCGCACAGCCCCGTTCTGCAGCTCCCTCAGCCGCAAGCATGCGGGTGCTTGGCACCAGCAGCACAAATGTGCTGAACTCTCATTGCCTCGGGCACGCTTGGTGGCCAGAGGAGGGAAGCCCTGTCTGGGCTCATCCCAGTGAGCCAGGAACCGGTTGGCTCCTGCGGGAGTGACGCCTCATCCGCAGCTATTTGTGTTTCTTTGTGTTGAATTATTTATCCCAATACCGAAAAGTTCCGTAGCTCTTGCATGTGAGAGTCTATTTTTAGGCCTCGTCTCCTCCATACTCTCAGACCCAGATGACTAATAATTACTTTTAGGATCTATAGAAAATAAGCTGCTCTAAAGCAAAGCTTCCCTGAGGGCTCTTCACCTGCATGGAGGGCAGGGTTGTGGGGATGGGGTGACCTCGGGTGCCTTGGGCCCTTCCCCACTCCTCTGCCGTGGGTGCTGAGAGCTCTCAGTGGCGCTTTGTGACCCTCCTCTCTGGAAGGAGAGGCAGCAGCACATGGAGGAAGGGAATATCCTGGATTTGCAGCAGAGGAAGGACGAGGAGCGCCGCAAGATCCGAGAGGAGAAGGCGCGCCTGGCCCGACGTGCTGCCATCCAGGTAGGGACGAGGCAAGGACCCGGGGCTGCAGGGGACTCCGTTGGCGAGGCAGCGCAAGGGCCTCTCCCCTGCATCCCTGGGGGCTTAGCACAAAGCAGGATTAGAGCCAGCCTTGGAAATGGAGTGCTCCCTATGGAGATGGAGGTGCTGTAGAGCAGTTCCTCGCTGCGCTCCTGCCAAGCCTTGGCAGCTCAGCCGCAGCTTGCTGGTTTCCATGTAGCTTCTGGGGGAAAGGGTGACCCTGTGAAACAGGGACACTGGGACTGCAGCCCCTTGGGGTGGCTGGGAAAGGGATGCTCCTCGGGAGCAGGGTCCCTCCAGGGTGGGCTGAGGCTGCTCTGTGCTGTTGGCAGGGAGCCCCTCGCTATCTGCGCCGTGTTCTTGCAGCAGGGAAGGGCTGGTGGTGCTGGGGCACAGATGAGGGGCTGGCACGGCCCCCTCGGGCTGTTCCGTGTTGGCTCCTCGCGCAGCTGAAGATGTTTTAAAGCCCAGTTTCTCTTTGCCCTAAATGGAATCGCGTTGCAGTGGGGCCGTGGGGAGAGCCGGAGCAGCTGGAGCACAGCAGAGCCCTCCAGCAGCCTGGAGCTTGTGCCTGGAGGGACTTCCCAAGGCTGGGCTGAGGCAGCCCCTGGGGCCCTGCGCTGTGCAGTGCTTGGCCCTCGGGGTCCAGAGGCTCTCATGGAGCAGGAGAGGTCACTGTGCAGGGGCCTGTGAGCAGCCCTGGTTCACATGTGGGGCTGGCAGGACCCTTCGAGAGCTGTTGTTCCTGTGCTCCTTCCATCGAGCTGTCCTTGTTAACCCTTCCCAGCAACCGCCTGGGTTGTTGCTTCTCCCTTGCTAGCACTTAAAGCGGTGCAGGTATGTGTCAAAGCACAGCCTGGGCTGGGCAGGACGCTGATGGCTTGTGTGTCCCTGCAGGAGCTGCATCAGAAAAGGGCCCAAAAGGCTTTGGGTGCAAAGTGCTTGGCAGAAGAAGAGCTTGCTGTGGGGAAGGAGAGCAGAAGGGTAGCAAAGAAGAGGGCAGCCAAGCCTGCTTCTGCAAGGAACGTCAGCCCGGCCAGCAGCGTCACCAAAGCCAACAACGCCGGTGAGTCCCTGCTGCAGGTCTTGGATGCTTTGGAGCCGTGTGTGATGTGAGGGGAGAGGAGGATGGAGGAGCAGCTCTCCAGGAGCTGCTTCCAAGGGACTGTGCATTGCGAGTGCCTGAGAACACTCTGGTTCCTGCAGAGGCCAATTTCCACCCAGGAGCTGCAGAGCCAGAAGAAAGCGGCCCCGCAGACCTTGTCTCGGTGCCCTCACAGGACCCAGGGCCAGAGGAGAAGCTGCAGGTGGGTCTGGCTTTGCCTTTGCTCCTGGCCCAGCCTTTCTGCTGGGGCAGCTTTGGAGCCTCCACTGGCTTCTAGAAAGATCCAGCACCCTCTGTGCACGGTGTTGTCCTATCCCCAGGATGTGAGCTCCAGGGAGATGGGTGGCGATGACCTGGAGACGGTGGTGGCTGCTGCCAGCAAGGTCACCCTCAGTGAGCTGCTGGACACGCTCAGGCTGTTGGAGGAAGAGCCCGAGCTGCTGCCCCCACCGAAGCTCTTCAGGAAGGACAGATATGCCTGGATAGAGGGGGTGAGCAGGGGGCTCAGCCTGGTTACATCCCCCCCTGGGCAGCAGCGGCTGCCTGCTCTGAGGGCAGGTTCCCCCATGGGCTGCCTCCTCCAGCACTGCTGTGTGGCGGAGGGGGAGGAAGGCAGAGGGGTCATTGCCAGAGAAGGGGCTGGAGGGCTTTGAAGGTGCTGGATTGGTTCAGTTTTGTGCACCCAGGGCTTGGGTGTTGCCAAGGAGAAGCAAAACCATGCGAGGGCTGCGGCGGGACTGGGGTTAGCACAGGGGGGTAGGGCTGGTTACTGGGCTGCAGTGGGAGGACTGGGAGGAACCAGCACCTCTTCTCCCAAGCCTTCCCATGGGCGCTCATTCGGGGCTGTGTCTGCCCAGCAGGAGCCCAGCTCCAATTCCCTGACCGCGGATAACCTGGAGAAGTTTGGGAAGCTGAACCACTCCCCGGGGGTCCCTGAGGATGGGGCTCTGCTCTCGGAGGCCAAGCTCCAAAGCATCATCAGCTTCCTGGATGAGATGGAGAAGTCGGAGCAGGAGAGGCCCAGGTCAGCCGCCTCGGCCACGCAGCGGGAGGTGAGCACTGGAGCAGGAGCCCATCTGTGTTGGATGGTGGCCGGGTGGGGGGGGGGTCTCCTGCCTCCTTGTCCTGGTTCCAAGTGGTGCCCACCACGTTTTAATCCCTTTGTTTGCTGTGGCAGGGTCTCCTCTCGGAGGAGGATCTGGCTCACTTGGAGCAGGCTTCGGCTGTTGCCACAGAGGTCACCAGCTCCATCATGAGGCTGAAGCTGGAAGTGGAGGAGAAGAAGCGAGCCATCAGCCTGCTGCAGACGGCCCTGGTGCGTGAGCCACATGTGCTTGCTTCCTGGGAGTGAGGGCTCAGAGCCCTCAGCACGTGTTTTCTTGGGGCAGTGGCTTCAAAGCACAGGATCAGGGCTCGGAACAGGGCTTCCCATGTGTGTCCCCAGTGAAGTACTGCAGTGCTGCTGGGCTGAGCTCCCTGCTCCTCTGTCCCCTGGGGATTTGGTGTTCCTGCTGGCAGCAGGCGGGAGGTGTGAGTGCCAGGCTTTGATTTAGCTCTGTTCCTCCTTGTTCTGGCCCAGCAGTGCCTTCCACGTTCAAGAGGTATCTTCTGTGCACATGGGGTGGGTGTCACTTCTCCTTCTGATGTCTTTTGTGGCTCTTCCTCCCTTACATCCAAAAGGCTCAGCAGAGGGAGCTGACTGTCCAGCACATCAAACAGACCGAGAAGGAGCTTGGCCACCAGCTCAGGCTGCAGAGGGAACAGTATGAGGCAGCTATCCAGAGGCATCTGGCCTTCACTGACCAGGTAATCCTTCCTCCCACCTCAGAGTTGTGCTTCTGGAGCCAGAAGCTGAGGTGGCCCTAACCCTGCCCCCTTGCTGATGCCTTTTCTTCACCTTGCGCAGCTCATTGAAGATAAGAAGGTGCTGAGTGAGAAGTGTGAGGCCGTGGTAGCTGAGCTGAAACAAGTGGACCAGAAGTACAGCAAGAAGATCACCCAGATGCAGGAGCAGCACGAGCTGGTGAGGGGATGGGGAAGGTGGGGAGCAGGGAGAGGAGAGGTGCCATGGCCAGAGCTGGTTGGTTTTGCTCACGTGGGGTCTGTCCCAGAGCTGTGCGGTCTCTTCCACCTTGTTGGGGTCCCATTGTTCTGGGGAGCCTTTCTCTGTGTCACCCACAGAGCTCTCCCTTGGCTCCCCAGGAGGCTGCTGGCTTCTGCCCCCCAGTGCCGGATGCAGGAGGCAGTGCTGGCTCCCAGGGGCTCTGCTTGGGAAGACCCTTCCCACCCATCCTGCTGTGGGCAGAGCTCTCTCCTGGCTGGGGGTTGCTCAGGGCACCTCGCTTTGGCAGAGGTGGAAGCAGGCGCTGGCACAAACCCGATTCCACAGAGGAATTTGCACCTCTGGCTGCATCTTCCTTAGCTGGGAACAGGGATGCTCTCGAAGCTGAACAGGGATAAGGGAACACGGGATGTACAAGCAGTAGTAACAGTGCTCTGTGGGTTTGCTGGGCTGCTTTCCTCACCAGCTCCCACACTGGGGAGCATGCAAAGAGCTCCCACAGACACAGCTCAGCTCGCCCTGTGCCCTGGCAGCACCTCTGGCTCCCAGCTCAGCTCTGGGCTCATCCTGGCTCTGCTGCCCTGCTCCCTGCTCACTCTTGGCCTTGCAGCAGAGCTCGTGCCCGGGGCTCTGGAGTGTTTGCACTGCTCTGAGCCTGTTTGGAGACACACTCATGCAAACACAGCCAGGGTTCGTTTGGCCTTGCTGAGCCCAGCCAAGGCTTAGAAGCCAGCACAGTGTGCTGCATGCCTGAAGGGGCCCCTTCCCATGGCTGGTTGGGGCTGGTTTTGCTGCTGCAGCCTGTGTGGGGCAGAGGAGGTGCCTCATTCCCTCTCACTGCCCCTCACAGCAGGGCAGCAGCACTGGGAGCAGCCCAGGACCCCTCTGTGCAATGTGGCCCCTTCGTTGTCCCTGTTCCTGTCTCTGCCATATGGTTCCCTGCCTCCTCTGCATGGTGGGGATGTTTGCTCCTGGAAGGGTCCCCTGGTCACCAGAGCAGGCTCCTGAGCATGCATGGGCTCCCTGCCCCTCATCCACCCTGCCCGTGGCTCTCTCATACACCTGGCTGCTTGGCTTTGCCTCTCTCCCCTCTCCCCCATGACTGCAATTCCCCTTCTCTCTCCATCCCCTCCTTTCTTTCTCCCCAGGTCTGGCGCACTTTGGGCCCCTTTTCCCAGGTAAACGTGGTCTTTGCTGTGGTTTTGTGCTTCTGCTCTCACCCCCTGACCCGCTTCAGCTCCGCAGGCACCCGCGGGCAGCAGGGCTGAGCTGGGAGCTCCACACTCAGCAGCAGGGTCAGCCCGTGCAGGAGCCCCATGTCCCCAGGCCACGTGCTCAGCTGCTGCCTTCAGGCTGTCCCAGTCTTCCTGTGCTGATTCCCTGCCCTTTTCTCCCCTAATGGGCACCCCTCTGCTATTTCCTGCTCCTCTCTGCACAGTGGCCAGGTAACGAGCTCCTGGGTGTCCAGGTACCCGCTCCTCTGGAGCTGTGATGTGCCCCGTGTCCTGCATGCAGACATCACCTACCCATGCTGGAACAGAGCTGTCTGTGGCCAGGCTGGTGCTTTCATTGGCCTTTCTCACTAGAAACCCCAGCACAAAAATACGTGGTTGAGGGCTTTGACTGGCGTTTGCTGGTGGGAGCATTGGGGAAGAGCTCCGTGGGCAGCAGGGCTTGAGCGTTCCTCCAGCTCTTCTGCTGGGGAGGAGAGCTGAGGAGGTAAAGGCAGGCAGAGGAGGAAGAGACAGCCGGGGCTGTGCAGCCTTTGGGTCATGCAGGNNNCCCTGTGCACGGGGCCTGTCAGCAGCCCCAGAGCCCCCTCTCCCCTTTGTAGGCACTCTCATGTCTTGGCCCAGGGAGAGGGAAGGCTGGAGGAGAAAGCATCTTCACACATGACCCTGTCTGTTCTCACAGCCAGGCTGCCCTGTGCACGGGGCCTGTCAGCAGCCCCAGAGCCCCCTCTCCCCTTTGTAGGCACTCTCATGTCTTGGCCCAGGGGTTTTGCTCTTTTCCCCCCTGCTCAAGGTCTGTGGCAGCAGCAGCCCCATCCCATGAGAGGAGAGGGCACGGGGAGAGGTTACGGCTGCTCCTCTGGACTGGCAGAACGTGCCTGGCTCTTCTGTGTGGCTCAGGCTGCCTGCTCCTGCCTGCTCCTGCCTGCAGCCTCCTCCTCGCTAACCGGGCTCTCCTCCCCCGGCTTGTCACTGATGTTTTCTCCTTTGCTTCCAAACAGGAGATTAAGAAGCTGAAGGAGCTGATGAGCGCAAGCGAGAAGATCAGGAGGGAGAAGTGGATGGATGAGAAAACCAAAAAGATCAGAGAAATCACTGTGAAAGGTACGAGCGCTGCTGCAGGAGTCACATCCCTGCCGGTCCGTGTCTGCAGAGGGCAAGGAAACCCACGCGTGCTCCTCCTCCTCTTTCACCAGCCCCTCTTTGCTCAGTTGATGTTCGCAGCCTCCTCTCCAGCTGGCCCAGGGCCCTGGTGCTGGGGTCTGGACAGCCCTGAGCAGTAACTGTGCCTCCTGCTGCCGCAGGCCTGGAGCCGGAGATCCAGAAGCTCATCGCCAAGCACAAGCAGGACATCAGGAAGCTGAAGATGCTGCACGAGGCCGAGCTGCTGCAGTCGGACCAGCGGGCGGCCCAGCGCTACGGCCGGCAGGCAGAGGAGCTGCGGGGCCTGCTGGAGCGGGAGAAGGAGGAGGAGAGCCAGCGGGAGCGGGAGCGGGCCCGGCAGAGGTGAGTCCCTGCAGCGGGGCTTGGGGCTCGCAGCATCGGGGAGGTGTCCAGCACCCATGTTCCTGCTGTTTGCAGCAGTTCATAGCCAAGGGGAGCAGCCTTTTTCTCCCCACCAGCCTGAGGTGGGAGCTAGGGGCATCCTCCAGCATCAGAGCAGCTCCTGGT
The DNA here is from genome assembly GCA_034783455.1 of Micropsitta finschii. Lineage (NCBI taxonomy): Eukaryota > Metazoa > Chordata > Aves > Psittaciformes > Psittacidae > Micropsitta > Micropsitta finschii. The sequence goes on along the minus strand of JAVHNF010005698.1, from coordinate 4,858 downwards.
TGGCTGTGGAAGGGATGGGATGGGGTAAGGTGGGGAGTGAAGGAATGCCCAAAGCCAGGCCCATCGCTGAGGCTGCTCTGCCCCACAGATGTGAGCAGCAGCTGGAGCAGGAGGAGCAGGTGCTGCAGCAGCAGCGGCGCCGGCTCTATGCAGAGGTGGCCGAGGAGAAGGAGCGGCTCAGCCAGCAAGCGGCCAGGTGAGAGGGATGGAGAGCACCGGGTTTATCCTGGTGGGAAGAGGGCTGGGCTTGAGGAGAGCCATGGGGAGGGGGCTGCGAGGCCGGGCTGGTGCAGGCACTGGGAGCTGCAGGCGTTGGGAGCTGCATCTGTTTGTGGGCAGGCAGAGAGCAGAGGTGGAGGAGCTGCGGCAGCAGCTGGAGGCCAGCAGCTCGGCCCTCACCAGGGCGCTGAAGGAGGAGTATGCCAAGGAGAAGGAGGAGCAGGAGAGGCGGCACCAGGTCTGCTTTCCCCCGCACCCCTGGGCCCTGGGTTGCTGTTCCTGGGTGTGAGCAGTCCAAGCCCTAGCACGTGGCTGTGGTGACCCGGCCTGCACCACTGAGCGCCCTGTCCACACCGCGATGGTGCCGGGGCTGCTCCAGGCTGAGCCGTTGTTGCCTCTCCATAGGCAGAAGTGAAGGAGCTGAAGGACCGGCTGGAGATCGAGAAGCAGGCTTGGGAAGCGAGCTACATGAAGAAGGAGGTAACGGCAAGGGCTGCCCTTCTCCAGCAGTGCCACCCTTGGGCTCTGAGAGGGATAGAGGCAGCGTTTGCCGTCTCTGTTCCCAGGAAGCCTGGCTGCTCTCCCGGGAACGGGAGCTGCGGGAGGAGGTGAAAAAGGAGAGGGACAAAGAGATCGAGCTGGTGATCCGGCGCCTGGAGGCCGACACGTCCTTGGCCAAGGAGGAGTGCGAGAGGGCAGCAGAGAACCGGTGAGAGGGAGGAGGGAACCTGCGTGCCCCAGCTCCTCAGGGGGGTGATCCCCTCCCCTGTCCCCACAGCATCTCTCCAGTGAGCTCTGGGTGCGAGCCATGACGGTGGCTGGGGTGCTTCTGGCAGCACCGGGCTGAGCCGGTGTTTTCTTCCCTTTTAGGATTAAGAGGATCCGAGACAAGTACGAGGTGGAGCTCCAGGAGCTGGAGAGATCCGAACGGAAGCTGCAGGAGCGCTGCAATGAGCTGAAGGGGCGGCTGGCAGAGCTGGAGGGGGACAGCATCCGGCTGCAGGGGCTGCTGAAGCACAAGGAGCAGGAGGTGGAGGAGATCCGCAAGGTGAGCGTGGAGCAGAGCCTGGCCTGGCTCTGTCCCCCTGCATTGCCCTCTCGGTGCCTCCATGTCCCCTCTGTCCCTGCTGCAGATGAGGGACAAGCTGGCCCGGGAGCGGGGCAGCCTGGCCGAGGTGATCCGGCAGGAATTCACCGACAGGCTCGTGGTGATGGAGGAGGAGAACAAGCGGCTCAAGGCGGAGATGGCGGAGATGAGAACCCGGCAGCGCCTGGAGCTGGACAGGCTGGTGCAGGAGAAGGACAAAGAGCTGGAGGAGGTTCACAGGAGGTGAGGCTGCCCGGGCTGGGCTCCTGCCTGGGGCTGCGGGTGCGGAGCTGGCCCGAGGTGTGCTCCTGCAGCGCTGCATCCTGAGGCCTGGCTTCCAGGGCAGGGTGGGCAGCAGGGTCCCCCCCGAGCTGCCTGCGCAGCCACCACGAGTCCTCTGCCCCTGTGACTTGCTCTGGGTCAGCCTTGTCCCCAGGGCTGCTCCCTCGTGTGCCTGAGGACCCAGCTGGAGCAGCGCGAGGGTGCCTGCAGCAGAGGCCAGCGATGCGCGGCTCTGCGGTGGTTCTTTAGCAGGGGCACTGCAGGCAGCCAGGCTCATGGTCAGCTCCTGGAGGGTTCTGCTGTGGGTACCCCACGGCCACAGAGGTTCAGGGGTGCTGAGGCACCCCCAAAGTGTGCTGGGGCTCCGGGCTGTTGGCTCTGGGGAGCAGGGCGTTACCGTGGGGCTCGGCTCCATCCTGTGCTCAGCGTGGAGACGGTGCTGGGAGCCAGGCTCCGTGTCAGGCACTGACATAAGGCTTCCTCTTCCCTCCTGTCTGCCTGCGGAGGAGGAATTCTGCAAGCGAAAGGAGAACGGGAAGGGGAAGTGCAAAGTCTCCTGCGGGAGCTGGGGCTCCTCCTGCGCTGTCTGTGCGGAGCTGCTCTAGCAGGGAGGCTGTTGTAGAGCACATGGAGCTCGCTGCCTTCCCTGGATCCTGCTGAGGGATTCCCACTCGCTGGGAGCCAGGACCGTACCTTGAGTGTGAAATAACAAGGATCCCCTTTCTGCTTCCATCCCTTGGGTACAGCCTGGCAAAGGCTGAAACACAAAGTCTGGTGCTCTGGGAGCTGTGGGGAAGAGTCCACCCATGAGGCAGCAGCCGTGGCCTTGAGAAATGGGAAGAAACTTAAAATCCCCTCCCTGTGGTGCCTTTAATTCACTCGCATGAGGCTGATGTCCCCTTCTTCCTATAGCTGACTCCATCCAAACTACATAGCGCTCACCAAGGGGATTAGGATGCTTCTAGTGCACAATAGCCCCGGAGCTGCTGCTCTTCGGCTTACTGCAGTGCCTGGAGCAGAGGGGCTGCGCTCCCCGGTGCTGGAATCGCCCTCCTGGAACACGGGGCCAGCCCGTGTTCGGTGCTGGGCTCCTCAGCCCCTCTGTGTGCCTCTGCTCAGGGTGAAGACAGCGATGCTGAGGAAGGAGGAGAGCATGAGCAGCCTTCGGAGGCAGTACGAGGTGAGTGGGGGGCAGCACGAGGGGAGTGCGGGGCTGGTGCTGCCCCTGTGCTGCGGCGCTGCCCCGGTGCTGCGGCGCTGCCCCGGTGCTGCGGCTCTGCCCCGGGTGCTGCGGCTTTGCCCTGGTGGCCTGAAGTGTCATGGGCCCACCGGGCCAAAAATAATTCACCGTTATGTTGCCAATCTAAGTCC
>JAVHNF010005690.1:0-11470 GCA_034783455.1 Micropsitta finschii | reverse complement strand
TCTGCCACTGTTTTAGAAAACTCCTCTGCAAGAGAAACACTGACAATGATATGACTGAGTCCAGTCACCCATGTCCCAAGCTATCAGACAGCAACTGCCAGGAGTTTGAGGGACTTAAAGAACCAATAGCCTTCCTAGAAACATTTTAAATCTATTTTAGCAACAATGAATGGTTACACTCAGCCAAGAGAAGTTGTGTTCATAAGTTTTTACAGTCTACAAGGCAGACCACATTCACCTCAAGGTGAGTAACCAGGCAGGAATATATCAGCTTCAGCCCCACTGCAAGCATCTTTAAAAACATCAGTCAGTTGGCAGGGGAAAATAACCGACATACAACCACAGAAAAGTAGTAGACAGGCTTAGAACTAGGTCCATCTGACACTACTGCGAGGAAGATGCTTTCCATACCTTTAGTTTATGCTCAAAGCTTTTTGTCTGTGTCATAATGAAAAACAGTTGCCCTTTCTTCCCCTTAACATACCTCCACTTGGCAGCATAAGGGCTAAACCACTCTTAAATCAGTGATACTGACAAAAGACCCAAATCATTCCGAAATAACACTGCCACCATACGCAGCAACTGCAAAATGCCTGAGGCTAAAATGTGTTCAATTCCTAACTTTAATTATTCAAACTCTGTACTGAAACACGTTCTTTTCCTAAAGCTGCCAATTTCATTCCATGTAACTGACACATGGAAAACCTGCAATCTTCCTGCTGAGGAGGAGAAATGCTCAGATTAGAAAACTTGGATGTTATTTTCCAGTGTGAGTTCACAGTTCTTTTACAACTGGATTCACAACTCGGCACAGTAACATGTAAGGAAGCGTAACAGAAAAGTAAGATCTTTTAACAAAGCCCGTATCTATGATTAGTTCCTTCCAGGAATGAAACACCCAAATTTCCAAGACAGCACCAGATATGTTCGTCTAACGTATCTTTGTGACAGAAATGAACAGAAGAACAACAAGGCTTCTCTACAGATTTTCTCATGCACGACATGAAATCCTTCAGTGCAGATAGCTGCTATGGAGCAGACTTAAGAGAAAAGAGGGGAGATCAGACTCCTTGTTTACAGGTTTCCAATATGCTCCACTTGATCCATCTTGAAATTGAAACTCTTTAGCTCCCTGCCTTTAGGCTGTCAGCTGGTAGAGGACAAACAGCATTAGTAACTTTACAGAGCTCCCACATCTTCTGCATAGATTTAGAGAAAAACATCCATGTGAATTAGACAACAGACAGGAGGGACAATATAGTTTCAAAAAGAGCAAAAGCCATACTAAATCCGAAGAGACTCAAGGGAAAAAGAGACACTGAAGATGAAATGGACATCTCCATTTGATCACTGGAGATAAAATGCCAAATTATCTTTGAACACTGAATATTTCACCACAATGTGCATGGACCTATGAAAAAAACAATGCTGTTTTGACATTCTCAGATGAAATCCTGATTTTTCTGAGAACTTCTCACCCAGGTTTTATCTAAACAGGCATATTTACAGATTCAAGAAGAGTAAGACAAAGATGTTTAGGGTAGGATTCAACTCTCAACAAGACACCTCAACCACACAAAGACACATAAACTTCCCCTACAGTCAAAGAAGCCTACAGAAAAATTCCACTTACCCTACAGCGTACATTTTGGGTGTAGAGTTCAGGTACCATGACATAGACATGGTGTCAGTTTAAACATCCTGCAGTTCCACCTCACTTCCCGCTGCCTCTGCTGTAAACCTTACAAGTCCCAGATTGTATTCATTAGTGTTATGTAATTTTCAGATTTTGACTGTGCAATGATTTAGATATCCCAATCGGCACTAGCTTTAGGCAGGTGGCCAGAAAGCTGCTATTCAGGCCCCAGTGCCTTTACCAGATGAACTTTCACTTGACTATGAAGAGAGAGCATGCATAGAAACTTGGTGCAGAAGTATAAAACGTAAATGTTCTTCATCAGTCATCAACAGAATACACCCTTTATTCTTTCATCACTGGACAAGAAAATACCTGTCACTCATAGAAGAGTCTTAGGCTATTAATTATTGGGGTTTTGGTGCTATGTAAGAGACTTGGCCTTTGCACTCATTTCTTTAGGGTTCCGTATTCTAAAGAAACAGCCAAATGTAATTCCTTCCCCAGACCTATTACTCACTTACCAGAAGATAAGACTCGAACCTTTTTGGCAAAGTCTTATATATAACCTGCCTGCATGAACTGCCTTAAACAGCTTTTCTTTACATGGTACATAAAACCCATTCATACAGAATAGGTTAGTTCTCCCATTAGGTCAGTGACCAGTCTGGTTTCCCATGTATTGTGGTTTTACTGACCATTCCGGGTGGGGTAGAAGTGACTGGAGTATCCAGGATAATTCCAAGGTTTAAGAATTTAATGATGCAGTCTTCCTAAAATAAGTACAAAGTTCCCTACAGAGAGATGTCTTTAGAGACCTCCAGAGGGAGATGCTGTCTAATTTTTGGCATCTAAATTGCTTCAAACATCCATTTTAGGCAACATTACTGGCCACACCAGCATCTTCCTACAGTCTGAATATTCTACTCTGTTAGGTCAGGAATACAAAACTGAAAATTAAACAGGAAATGAAACAAGACCTATGAGCGCTTTCAAATCCCACAGTAGTTTTCTTGCTCTCAAGACTGTCATTCCCCCTTCCCCGATGCTATTGCTTACCATCACCTATTTCTCTTTCTTTACCTGCTGTTTGAACAAAGTGTATAAATAATTTTTCTAAATTGTCAGATATACCTGAAAAGCTTATCTAATGCGAACAGCCTAAACTGAAACAATAGCATCAAATCTGTATTTGTGCTATTTCCCAGCACCTGAAATTTGGAGAAAAATACCCAAACAACCAAACAAAAATACAGTAGATGGTATCAGCATAGACTTTTTTCTCTTATTCTTTGATACTTCCATCTTGTGGGGTTTGTTTCCAAGAGAAGATCATTAATCTGGTTGTTAACCCAGAAGCCCTCCTGACTGTTTCTGTCTAGAGAAACCAGTCCTTCACCAAGGCCAGACTTGGACAGAACTATTATCTTGCAAACACTGGATAAAGTATTGTCCCTTCACTGTAATGTTTGCAAGCACACATGGTTCTCTTTTCCCGTTTATTTAACAAGCATCTGAATGATTCTGCTAAAGTAGCTATAACCCAGTTCTCACAGCTTACAGACGAGGGACATTGCAAAGAAACCATCCTGCATCCAGTGCTTCTATAGCTATACTCATTACACGCAACCCACCCAGTAGCAAGAATATTTAAGAGTCACAAGGTTCCCATAGAGAGAGAGCTGAGATCTTGTCTGATTTCATTTCAAATCTACTGAAAACAGAAAAAAGCTTTTGCCAAGATAATTTTGGCAAGTATTTCCAGCAGTACTCTGGCTTGCCAAACTGCATTCGGATTTTGCTGGACTTATTTACTTGTTCAGTATGCTTGGAGAAGTAGAAACATTTGTTGCTGTAGACAATTTGGCTTAATTTGAAGACCTGGAACAACACTTAAAAGATGAATCAGAGACTGACTGACTTTGGAATTTGATCTATTAACCTCCGCTCATAATGGTGATGTACCGAAGTGTTAGAAGTAACCCATAGCTCAGCTACTTCAGGACCAGAGAACTCTCTGAACTCTCAAACAACACTTTTAATACGTTACCTTTTACAGCCAAGTTCTACTCCTTTCAGAATTACCATCCAACCCAAGCTGTAAAACACCCTGAAGATCTCTTTAGGAGTCAAACCAGCACAACTACCTTTTACGACAAAACCAGCATTCTTTGCTGACTGCATGGAGATAAATCCTGAAGGCCCAGTTTTCAGAAAACATTTAAGCATCCAGCTTCTCTCTCTAAAACTCAAAGTTACAGTCCTTTAGTATAACCTTAGTTAAAGGCTGATCCCTTGCACACTGTTGTCCTGTTCCCCCCAAGTCCCGCTTTAACTCCCCAGGAAGGCTGGTTAGTGCCCTGCTTCCACCCTGTCACTGGGGCATGCAGGAATGCTTTGATCTGACGTGTCAGAGGTACACTGCTAACACAGTTTGCCTGACAGAGCCATGCTCAATTGCTCAACTCAAAACCCAGAGTGAAAAAAATCAAAGTATTTCAAACACATTATCTGCAGAGCTTGTTTCCACATTTTTGGTACAGTTTCTCCCATGTTTGTCCATTCCACATTTTCAACTTCACTAGCTTGCTTCTTCTCATTTTCCATTTTTATTTTATGTTATTTTTTTTTTTGCTGAGCAAGACATTCCTTCTTCATGCCTCCATCTATCCCTTATCTTCTAACACTGCCCACTATCTTGCAACAGGCCAGCAACCTTGCCTTCACTTTTCCAGCACAGAAGCTATGCGCTGAGTCATCGCCATGGTCCGGCTACACTTGAAGCACATACTGCTAGAGAAAAGTACGAAATACCACATAGGCTTACACAGTGTCATTTTCTAGCTCCTCACTGTTATAATATAAACTCATCCTGGAGGCACAGCATTCCATATAATTCTTTCTTTTGCCTTTTAAAAGCAGATATTCTTGTGATTCCTTCAAGCCATGATTGAGCATGCACATTTTTCACAAACAGAAAGATCAGGTATAAGCACACCCTACATTTCTGGTTTCTAAATGCATATAAATACATATATTTTGGTTTCATTCAAGAGAAACAGTACCAACTTCCTTCCTAAGAGATACAAGTACACTGCTATTATGACCTGTTCACATCTTCATTGTACCTCTCCAACGTTTAATTCACTTGTAAGCTAAAAGGAATACCTCTGGCTTCCTCTAGATAAACCAACAACAACAAATAAAAATCAAGAGAAGAACAATGCCGACCTCCCTCCACCCTAGGGAAACACAACATTCAACAACAAATCTTCATTGATAAGTATAGTTTTAAATCTGTTCACCAATTTTTAATCCCTCTGATACATCATACCTAGACTTTATACTATTTCAATTTTTTTTTCATCAGGATATTTGGGTTACCAAATTCAGTATCCTGAAATACATCATAAAGGCTAGTGTTTGTATGAGGCTTTTCCGATGAGGCACTAATGTGCCTGATGTAACATGAAACAAAATAAAAAGATTACAGAATCAATGAGGTCTACTTCCCAGTATGATTTACTCCAGTTACCTACTTTGGTCCAAGTCCTATTTCAATACTTCTGTCCAGACCATGTCAAGCTGTCAGACTATAAGCAGTCATATACTAATTCACCCAGTTAAAGCCTGTCACAGTTTAGTTTATACCTGTAATCTGGAGCACTCTAATTTTAGATTAGCAGTCCAAAGAATTACTCTCATTACTCCTCTAATTCCTTGATGCAAGTTACTAGCATCTTCTAACTTATGCTGCATTTTAACAGCTGCTGCTAAACACCTTCCTGGCTTGCTAAAGTGGAAAGAATGTCATCAACATTTGTATCAGACTAAAGTCTAGTTTTGTAAGCATGTACCTGACAAATCTACTGAGTATTTTTTTCTTTCGGGACTGCTCTATGACTTTGATTTCTACCTGGCCACAAAGCACCAACATTTTGTTTCTAGTAAAAATACTTTTCTTCCTCTGTCTGTCCAGCTGTCCTTCCTCCATACATGTAATTTTCTTTTTATACATTACTTCATTACCTGCTAATTTATATTAATGGAATAAAAGCTGACAGACATCTATTTAGAGATTTCTAGCAGCAGGAAGAAGGGAAAGAGTACTTTAAGAGCCATTTCCACCTCTATTCTCAGACATTTTATCTATCTCCCTTGATTGTGGATTCTTCCACAACTAGTAATATTTTTGTAAGCCATTCCAAAGTGCTCTGCTTTTTCTGTTCATATTTCATCTTTCATCTTATGTTGTTCAAAAGCTTTCTACCTTTTGAATTTCCTCCTTTGAGAGGAAAAGACTGTATTCATCTGACCACATACGGACTTCTGTAAGCCAAGATACCCACAGATGAGCTAGTTATCCTACATCGTCTTTGAAGATAACGCAGAGAAATAAGCAGGGCAACTGGAGATAAGTCATCCCATTCCTAAATACGTATCTAAAATAAATCATATAAATTGCCCTGTAAAAGAGCCTCTTCTTCCTCATTAATCTAAGCCTAAATATGTCTGAGCTGGACTGTTTTAACAACAGCACAGCCATGGTTAGTTCAGCAATATGAATCCTTTTCAGAGGTATTTCCTACCAAGTTTCATGCACAATTAAATCCTCACAGAGTATTCTAAGGTAATGGTAACCACACAAATGCACTGTGGGATGGAGGAATCACATTTCTAGTGGTTTTTTCCACCTCAAGAAAACACTGTACTTACTTTCAGAATGTCAGTTCCTATTTGTTTCTTTGTGAGGACTTTAACTGTTCAGAAGAAAAGCAAGTAACCATTTCTGAGGTAGTTAGCCGATTCACAGACAACTGCATTTATGTGACCTGCCAAATGGCTGCTATACCATTCCCAGGCTCACCTTTGGTAAGAGCTGTACATCTGCAGGGTCACAGACCTGGACCTCATCTAACAAGCTCTGTGGAATACAGACAGCCATTTCAACCTTTGTCTTTGAAGTATTTGTGAATACACTGCTGTGGATGCAGACTTCTTGGAGAAGAACTGGAGAAGGCTTAGCATGGTTTTGCAGATAGGACATTGTGCCAACCCTGCAGAGCCATTACAGTGTTGCTTTATACTATTTTCCCCACTGCTCATAGCTGGGTATTGCCCTGCAAGTCCAAGACCTAAGCTAGTTTCCTTCCCTTCATTGTTTACCATATGTTACATAGAATCTTCAATTACTAGCTGGAGTTTCTCAAGGGACATCACTATTCACACAAAAGACCAAAGCCCCTCATAGCAGGTAGAGTTTCAAGGAGATAGTAAGTACTGTTTTAAGTGTCACACATAGGCTTTCTATTATTTCACCACTGTTTAGTTTAAGCTGTTAAATCCCCTTCTGTATGTTTTGAAAACATCTCAGGATGTTGATGACAACCATTTATAGCTTTAGAATTAATCACGGCTGTGAATGCTATAATCACATCAGATACATGGAAAAGCTTTAAGGTTACACAGTTTTCAACAATCAAAATAGACGAACTTCACCGCTCATTCTAGCCTCCACACATTAAATTGCGGACACACTAAGAAGATCCTTGCTCTAAAGGAACAGCAGCATTTGTTCTTAATGTAAACAGTTGCTTTATTTTTTTCTAAACCAGTAATATTCAAGAATATTCATGGAATAATGTCATAAATAAAACACAGGTAGGGTGCTTGAAACTAATTCTATTGAGAAATTCTAGATCGTAAGGCTGGTTTAGTGCTCAGTATGCACACCTAGGCAATGGGTGGAAATAACCAAGCCATTTGCCCAGCCTCCTTTGCCTCTTTCTTCTTCTTCTTCCCTGATTCATATATGCATGTGTGTGCGTATACACATATGTATGCACACACACAAATACAAGGTAGTGTATCAGCCTCGTATGATAGAATTTCTTAACAGAATTAATTTCAAGCATATATACATATATAATTATATATACAGGAACTTAAAGGATATAGTTCTTACTACGCAGAACGGTGAAAACCTTTTTGGAGGATTGTTTTGGAAAACGTTTTTGCCATTCTGCACAGAATAAATATGACAGTTTCCGCAGAAACAGGAGCGGACACATCAGAAATGCAGCTATCAACTCTGCTAAGTCAACACTGCAATAAGAAAATATTAATCCTACTCTCAAAGTATACAGGTGATGACGGCAAAGGAACAAAAGAGTACTATAAACATTATTGTAAGAAGATCTCTTAACAGCCTATGGCCTTCGGGAAAGTGCACAAACTCTTCACAAAGCTTTTATTACGATGAAGTAGGTAGAAAGGTTGTTGACTGATTTGCCTTTTATTTCTGAAATCAAGCAATGAAGAATGAGAATTTTGAAAAAGAGAGAAAAAGTTTTAGCCAGTAATGGAGAATAGCATTACAGGACAACTGGATGTAGTTTATAGATTTATAAACTGTGACGGCCTTGAAGACAAAAGCAAGCAGTTTAAGTTGCATCTAATGAATAAAGGTGAGTCAGGGGAAGGCAAAGAGATGAGTGATCTGGTGAAAGCAGAGGCAAGAAGTCTCTGCACAGCATTCTGGAGAGCTAAATGCAAATAATTTACCCTTACACAAAAATAAAAGCAAACAAAGGAGTGTAATGAAGAGGACGGAGCATCACAAAGTTCCTCTAAGCAGACACTGAAAGACCAACTATTTACTGAAATGCTTGGATGGCCAGAAGAGCCCTCTGAGCACTGGTATTCTTGCCATGCTTAGGAAGAATTAATTTTCTATGCTCTGCATTTTCAAAAGAGGTATGTATTTAATCAAGGGGCATACAAGGGAATGGAGGGAGGAAAAAAAAATCTTCAACACAAGACAAAGCTACTGAAAATGTATCCAATTTACTCACAAGAAAAATCAAGTGCCAATGACAGGAAGTCTGAATCGGAGCAAAATGCTGGCTATCCATATTAAATCAAGAGAAGTATTGTTAAGTAAAAGCAGCTACACTTACATCCACAGCTAAAAAGATGCCTCAAGCCATCATCTGGAAAAACAGTCACTGCATGGCACGTGGCTTCCTTCTCATATCCTTTGTTCGTTTATTTGTTTCATAATAACTGTTTGAAGCTTGAAGAAAAAAATCCCAGAAAAGTCAGTATATATCAGTACAAAAAAAAAAAAAAAAAAAAGAGGAGTCATTTCATGCATCTTGGTCTATAAATTACTGCTTAAAGGGAAGGGAAAAATGTTTATGCCCAATTCAATTTAAAATAATCTTCCTTTCCCATTCAGATTTGTTACAGAGCTACAGGGTTAGTTCACCTTCTTTTACTGTGTTTTTAAACAAAGCAAGCACATTGTGTAACACCTATTTCACTTATCATTAACAAAGAAAACTCCCCAAGAAGCATGACTATTAAACACTGACACTTTTCAAGCAAAGAGTTAAAGCACATATCTGAACAATTTATGGCTTTGAGTGTGGCTTGAGTAGGAACAGCAGCTTGGTACTGAAAGCTTTCCATTCACATCATCAACTGTATTCTCTTCATAACAAGTGCACATGTAGGCAGATGGATTGTGCCTTTTCCAACAGCTGCCCTGTCATTTTATAAATGATTTCCATAAACAGCATGCATGGGTAAGTAGCACTGGTTGACTTTCCCCTCTTCCCTTCCTCCTCCCTGGCCAGCAGACACAACTTCTGCAGACTCAAAACTAGGACCTCTCAGACAAGAACTGCTCTTCCTTTACAAAGAGGGCCAGGAATAGAACCAGTTTTTTAAAGAATACATGCACTGATTTAGTAGAGGGGTGAAGTGATCTTGACTTGACCTACCTAAATCTGGAAGCCAGGGCCTGAAAGTAAGACCCTGCCTTCCAAATGAGACAGTGACCTCAACAAGTACCAGGTAAGACAACATACATCAGCATTTAGGGTAACACAGAGCTAGCAGCCAGCTCCCACCACAGACGCAATTTAAGGACCACTGCTTCAACATTCTTCTGAAGTTTAGCCCTATAAAGTTTTAAGAGGTAGTTGGCAGAAGAGCGGGTTATGTGTCTGAAGCTGTTTTTCTGGAAGAAAACTCATGTGCACAAAGGGAGATTAGAGACTGAAGAAAACAGTCCCAACTTACTAATATATTTTCCAAGAGGAAACACGCTGAACTTTCAGACGGTACGTAATTCAGGAAGAAGAGTAATAGAATGGGTATTGAAAGAATTTCCTGCCAAAGTACAAATATTATCAATATGTAAATCTTCACAGGAGGTACTTAATGCTTTTGATATTAAATACTCCACCTATGCAAGCCCTCTTCTATTGCTCAGTCCTCTCCTTCAAATATATAGTGAAGCTTTTCAGATGAGATTATGTCAAGAATCCTCTGCCTAGATGGTGTTTCTCAAGTGCATCCAAGTTTCATGAATTTCGTTACAAGGTCACTCATGAAGTTTTCTGGGTTGTCAATAAAACCATTTTTGAGCCCAGAAAGGTTGCAGAAGCATTCACCTAAAAACTTGCAACTTGTTGAACTACAGCTCTCTTCATTATTGTCCTACAACTTACACTTATCTCTAACAGTAGCACTTACCTTTATCATTCACAAATATAACCTGACAGTTGTCACCAATTCCCATTTCTCTTTTGCCGTAGATACTCATGGAAAATTCAGCTACTTCTACAATGAATGTAGAGCCCAACCTCTAAAATCTATCTTGGCCCTGAACTTGGTCAGGACATTGCTAAGTTTGCAACACTTCTAAGTCAAATGTTGTATGCATATTGACTCTTCTTCTTCCAAGTTCACTACAAGCTTCCTACCTTCCTAGATTTGTAAGAAAAAGCTTTTGGAAATTTCTGACCACTTCACCTGCTCCCTCTGATGTACTGAGAAAAAAAGATCAGTCTAAAACCACAGCATCATCAGTCTGTCCTGATTTCAAATCCACGTACCATCCAACCAAACCATCATCTTTCAGGATATTTATAGCCAGACAAATAACTGCCTAAGATGATACGGCTTCCATTTACCTCCATTTTAATCAAGCAAACAACTCAAAGCCACCTACATGCACGCAGACAGTTATTCCTTAACTCATCCCTCTGCCCCCCTGGTTTTCCTCTCACTTTTTCCAATCATCCACTACCCACACCATCTGGATTCCACTGGTCTTGAATTAGACTGTAACCCCTTTTTGGGAGAGCTCATACCTTACTACAGACAGTGAAGTGTGCAAGATGATGTACAGTGCTAATCCTAACAGGAGCCTTCTAGTGCTACTGAAACACAATATAATCTGAGTTTATGGCAAGTATGCAATTCTACATCAAAAGATACTAGCAAAGCATTGATTCATGAAGTTTCCTCAAATATAGAACATGTTTTTCTTGACATGGCAGATGCTGCTTTAGCTACTTTCACGTCAGTAACACCTGGCAAGGACATTAGCTCCTTTAAAAAAAAAAAAAAAAAAGGAAAGTCGGAAACTCCAAAGACTGTATCTTGTATGAAATGTTAGGGAACAGATTAATGTTTAGATTAGGTCCCCTCACACTTTTATATGAACATGTATACATATTTGAGAAGTAAGGATACTGATGACAAGAAAAAACAAGTCAACAACAAAACTCACTTTACCGAAGGCGTAAATATTTATCTTACATACCAAAAAGATGCCTAATCTTCTCTCTTGAGTGAATACACTAGAGCTTTCAGTATCAACTTAAATCAGTTATGTGCTACAACCTCGCTGCTCTTTTCCTGGTATGATAGCAACCATTGTTAAATATCCTCCCAATCACATGAACTGTGACGTTTTGTAACCAAACTAGTTTATACTGGCAAAAGCCCTACCTTGGATGATAGAGAGGTAACTTATAC